>JAOXYJ010000025.1:1259134-1276453 GCA_028566555.1 Lithophaga nigra
CATTACATTCAATTACTTGAGAAATTGTAATTAATTACGCTCAATTACAATTACATATTTCAATTACCCCATGTCTGCCCAACTCGTAAGCCGTTTGCGCAACACACACACGTCTTTTTACATAAGCTTATAAGAAAATGTAATTTCACAGTTTAGTTCATGAACCCGAATTCAAAACAAAAACAAACCCAACCAATTCACTGAATGACATTGTGAGTTTATTATCAATTAAACACATGTTTTTGTTTATGTGGATCCAACCTATGTTTTTAAAACCATTTCCTTACTTGGGTAGTGAACTTGACCTGTCTCACTTCGGCAAACATCGACATCGGCAACGAAATATAATTAGTTTAATTCAGCAGCAATTAAGAATGTGATAAAAAAAAAAAACGCAAATTAAAAACTAATATTGATAAAAACTGGGTCAGACCATTATAAAAACCGTTTATTAAAACATTCTCAAGTTTTCAGAGGGGAAAAAAATTTTCCAAAATGAGGTTTAATATCTCTTTAAAGGCAATTGTTAATAACAGTAATAGATTAAATGCTTGTTATAAGGGAAATCCTTTCCTCCTTTTTATCTGAAAGGGCACCTGTAATGGACTCTGATGATGAACAATGACCTAAATCTAGTCTTAATAGAAATTGAAACTTAAAATCAATCATTAATTATTAGCTGAACATTTTTACAGTATCATATACAGTGAAAACTGTCTAAACCGAACCCTGGCTAAAACAAACATTTTGAAGTCCCTTTGTATCAATAACTATATATTCTGAAACTGTGTAAACCAAACACCTTCTAAATGGAACAGAATCTTTAGTCCCTGAAGGATTCTGTTTAGACAAGTTTCACTGTATATGATCTGGACCAAACAGTACAAAATCCAGGTGAGCTTTACAGGCTTCTTGGAACCTCTAGTTATACCCCCACTCAATTATTGAGTGATATGTTGGATATGCCTTTATTTACTATCCTTCTGTCATTTGAGAACCTCTTATTTACATCAATTGCTATTATTTTCTTTTTAGATTGACAGCAAAGTGATAGAGGAAATGGATGACAAAGAACTATCAAAATTCATTCCGATGTATGGGGATCGTGTTATTGTTAGGGGATACATTCGGAAGGGTACAGGGACAACTAGAAACAAAAGAAAGTCAAAGGGAAGCATTTTGGCATCTTTAAAACAAACCATTAAATCCATGAGGAACAAGAAAAAGAAAAAAGGTACTGGCACTTCAGATTCTGAATCTGATGAGACTTCTAATAAATATATAGGCAACAAAAATGCTGTTAAAGACACACGGCAAATCAAGATTGTACCAATGAAGAAAGATACTAATGGAACTTTCACCAAAATCAGAACTAAAAAAGGTGGTGGACCAAGGAAAGTGCCAATCAATAAGGCAGCAAAAAGGGGTGAGATTATACAGCTAGCTAAAAGAATATATTTTGGCAACACAGGAACTTCAAAGCTTGGGTCAGTAAATGAATTTAATTTTGAACTACAAAACTATGAGGGTGATGAAATGGATGAAAATTTAAGTGTAGGAGACATGTACAGGGATACTGGACTAACATTACTATCATTTTATTTAGTCATAATTGATGATGAGGACCTACCCAAACTGGCGTCACCAAAAAAGATTGTTAAAAAATGTGAGAAGAAAGAAGATGACTGTATATCTCATGGCACAACAGTTAATACAGTCGGAACAAAAGTAAATGACAAAGAAGAGGTTGTTACAGATGACAAAACAAAAAAAGATCAGGGAGAAGACAGCATAATTTCTTGTACACAGTCAGTTGCTACTGATATTTTAGCAGAGGCAATGCTTGCATCTGGGGTTAACAATTTTGATGGTTCAGGGTCACTTGACAACATACCAGACATAGACTTTTTAGATAATGATGTTTACCAAGACACAGAAGGTAATATTGTACTTTACTCTCGGTTATCAGGAGAGGGTTCATTGAATAATTTCATGATATCAACACCAAATGAGGGTAGAAATTTGGGCACCAGTGATGATACAACACCATCAGAGGGTAGCAAGAAAATAAGAGTTCGCAGGTCTAATTTAGTAGATGACTTGATTTCACAGTTCAAGAAAGATATAATTGCACAAGATATAACATTTGAATATGTAAATGAAATTGGAGCAGATGTTGATGGTGTGTCTCGCGATGTGTACTCAACGTTCTGGCTTGAGTTGTTTATGTGCTCGTCTGAAGGCGAAGAATGCAGAGTTCCAGCTCTCAGTCCCAAATGGCAAGCAGAGGAATGGATTTCTATTGGGAGAATCCTGGCAAAGGGGTATAAGGATCACAAAGTCTTCCCATTACAATTGGCTAAGGTATCCACTGTAGTTTTATCATTTGGCGAGGAAGCTGTCAAACCTGATTTGCTATTTGAAACCTTTCTGAAATTTGTAAGTCAGACAGATCGGGAGTTGTTAGAAGCTGCATTAAGAGAGGACCTTGTCGGGAATGAGAGGGATGAATTACTTGATGTGCTAGAAAGATATGGTTGTAGCACCAACCCCAAAAAGGATAACATGAGGTCAATAATAGACAAAATAGCACATAAAGAACTAATACAGAAACCTAAATATGCAATCGATAATATGGCCGTTGCGTGTCGTGAAGTTTTCATGTCAACATTTCTATCAGTAGATAAGCTTCTGGAAATGTACGAAGATCTAGCACCTACACCAAGAAAAGTTCTAAAACTACTCCAGGCTACTCCAGTTTCAAATGGTGAGAACAATTCTCTTCGTTACTTCCAGCAATACATTAGAGGCCAAAACAATGTTTCCCTTAGAAAACTGTTGAGATTCATGACAGGATCAGAGACAATTAATGTTTCTAAAATAGAAATATCATTTACTGAACTGGAAGGATTCAACAGAAGGCCACTGGCTCATACATGTGGCCCATTACTGGAGCTACCATCAACATACTCCAGCTATCCAGAGCTGCGAATGGAGTTCGACCATCTTCTGTCAAATGAAAAATGTTTTGAGATGAACATTGCTTAACATTTGTCAATTGTACCAGTACACATTATTCAAGTGCATATTTTTATAGGCACTGGCTAGGATTACTTGAATTCTCAGGTTTCAAGTAACAATAAAAGTTTTTTATTGTTACTTGAAAAAACTAATTGCCAGAATGTGACATGGAATTGTAGTAAAAATAATTATGTTTTATTGTTAATTGGTGTTATTGTAACATGAAAATCACACATGTCCTGACAGATTTGAGTGTTTCAGTAATTAACCTTAAAATCTTTTAACAAATGGGATTTTAAAAATATCAATTTTTCCCCAAAAGAGAAATTAACAGTTTAACTAGTTGATTTTTTTAGCCACAGTCAAACAGTGAGCTTCTTTTAATATTGCCTGTAGAAAAATAAAATTTTAAATGTTTTTTATGCAATTTTTAAGTAACAATTAATAAAAACATTGGTAAGTGTCACTTCGATTTTTGTGTCAAAACAGGTCTGTCACCTACAATGCATTCCAGCGATTAGTTTTCAAGTAACAATAAGATTTTTCTTTATTGTTCCTTGAAATCTGAAAATTCAAGTAATCTTCCGAAGCGCCTTTTTTATACAAACCCAATATTTTGCGATAGGTTTATGATATGGCGTTTTTGGCTATTACAAAATGCCATTTTCCTTGCCATGCAATTTAATTTTTTATCAGATTTTCATGGGTCCTACAGTGTTGTGCTTAGTGTTGCCCTTTAGTTATAAGGTTTTGAAATTTTCATGAATCTAGAAAGAGATTATTATCATTTACTTTATTCTTTGATGATACAAGTCTTTTGGTGTTAATTGAAGTAGGTAACTTCATTATGTAACATTGTTGGAGTTTGTCTGGTGGTGGTAATTAGGGCCTGACATCGAGCTGGAGCCCTATAGTTTTACTTTATTCATCTGTCAGTCAACAGTTTTTACTCCAAGTTTTCTTGGATATAAGTGGGAATAAATTCATATTTAGTCGATGGGCATTTTCATGTCTGTCGTGCAGCTACTAATACTTCCTTTTTGCCAATACTTTGTTAATTGATATTTAAACTTCTATTAATATTTTTTTGGTCAAAGTTTACCGTGATACTACACGTGGGAATAATGATTTCATATTTTGTCTATAGCTTAATAATAATGATTTATACTGACTGTGTAAGGGATTTTCATGTCAATTGTTCTGCTACTTCCTGTTTGACGATTCTTTGCTTATTGCACTTTATACTTCTAAATACACGTTTGTCATCAAATTAAGTTTTCTTGTTGAAGTGGGTAACTTCATGCTGCAATGTTTGTGTTTGTCTTATTCTGTTTGTTGTATAGTGGTTATTGAAGTAGGAACTTCATTATATAGCACACAAAAAGATCTTTGTTTAGTTGTGTATCATTTACAGGGAAAATCTTGAAAGGTAGTATCTGATCATACTGACTAAGACAGTAAGACTTGGGCTAATTTGAGTGAATTCTAGTTCCCTTTGTTCTTATGTTTAATTTATAAAAATAACAAGTTCTGTAACATTGTAAATCCAGAAGTATTAAATTTGCTTCCATAAAATACATGTATTACAGTAAGTCATTTTGAATTGTGAATGTCTATTCCAACTATGATTATCATGTACCCAGGTTACCAGGGTGATCCATTTCAAGCATATAATTCCCTTTATACTAACATTTTGAAACAAATATTGTTAAATGTGTTTTGTTTATTTTTATTGTCAGTCCAATTTGTACATGACATTATATAGAGGTTATTGCTAACAGCTCAGGTGTTAATTTTATGTAGAATAAATATTTTTCATCATTACAATTTATTGTTTTAAATATTACTAGGTTTCCTGCACATTTTAAGTGGTAAATAATGGATGACAACCAATATTTAGATTTAAACAAAAACACAATCTGATTAAAATCAGCTGTTATAATACGCTCCTCTAACCGTTAGAGGAGCGGAGCGTATTATAACAGCTGTTTTAATCAGATTGAACAAAAACAGAACAGGATTGTCAAAGATCTAAACTGGGAAAATGACATGGCATTTTGAAATTGATGGACAAATGTAATGAAAATCTTTACGAAAATTGACACAAAAAGTAATACAAAGATAAAATAACCCATTAAAATAGGTGGATTGGGTTTTCCTATTCTAAATCTGCCAAAGGTCAAAATTAAGGTTACAGTAAAGTCACTTCCAAAAGCAACTAAATTGACTCTACATCACTTCTGTTAAATGGTTGATAGAAACTTGAATTTGATGCTGGATCCAGCGACTTTTGGTTAAAATTTGCATGCAAGTCCAATTTCTCAATAACTACATGTATACCTATTAGCCTCATGATATTTCATTTAAAATGATTATCTTGAAGAGTAGTACCCATCTATTAATAACATGGGTGTCCATGACCTATATTTGACGCTTGAGTGACATTTTGTTCTATTTTGCGTCACGTCTATTTCTCGACAACTACAGTCTCACGATATTTCACGGAAATAATCATCTACAGGTAATGGATGTCCATGACCTACATTTGATGGAATTCAAATGTGACTTGTATATAAGGAGTACTTCCAGAATATGCCATTGTTGCAGACATTTTGACCCAGCGAACTATGTTGTCTTCTGATGACTCTTGTTCTTTACTATTGGCTATACCAGGGTGAGCTTTTGCAATCACTTTGCGTCCGCAGTCCGTCTGTCTGTTCGTCCGTCCGTCCGTTGTCCGTCGAAAACTTCATTCAAAGATCTTCTCTGAAACCATTGGGCTAATTGAAACCAAATTTGGCCACAATAGTCCTTGGGTGGCCCCCTTTAAAAATGTGTCGCTCAGGTCCGTACCTCATTCAAGATGGCGGCCAATGGTGACCATAGTTTAACATTGGGCCGTCTAAGACTATTGAAAAAAAATGTTAAAAAATATTCTATAAACCTACTTGGCCAATTGAAACCAAACTTGGCTACGTCCTTTAGATGGTCTCCTTTAAAAAATGTGCCACTTGGGTCCGTACCCAATCCAAGATGGCTACCAGCGGGGACCAAAGTTTAACATTGGACCTTATAGGAAAATATTCAAAAATTCTCTTCTAACACTACTATGCCAATTGGAACCAAGCTTGGTCACAATAGTCCTTGGATGACCCGCTTTAAGAATTATGTCGCTCAGTTCCGTACCTCATCCAAGATGGCCGCCAGCAGGGACCATAGTTTAAGGTTCAAGGTCCCTAATTATTCTAAAAATAGATTCGTGGGACACAAAACAAGTTCTTGAAAAAAAAGAGCACCAAGTTTGGAGATTGTATTCAATACCCAGTTTAGATGTTAAGGAAATTTACTTGCAGTTTTACAAAATATGGGGACTTAAGAACATAAAACCAAAACTTCCAAGCATTTAAAGCTATATGGTTGTGGGGTATTGATACATTATATTGATTGATCAGCAATGGGAGATGATTACTCGAACTCCCTGTCAAAACTAGTAAGGTTCAAACAGGGTTTTTTCTGAAAAATTTAGGGGAGACCGGGGTTGAATGAGCCATTTTTCACATATTTACTTGTGGTTAATAATCTATGCAACAAAACCATACATGAAGCTATTGGCAACAGAGATCCAAGTCTGCTGTCTGTAAAAATATATATTTGAGCGACATGGGTGAATTGCTGACACTGCAATTAACGATTTAGAAAGCTCGTTTTACTGGTTCAACCTACCCCGTACGGGGTAAGTTGAGACAGAGAATTAGAATGTAAAATACCAGAAATATAATTGAATTTCATGTTTTTGCTGTGTTCTGTTCCCGGCATATTGAATTACTCGCCAGTTTCTGGCGAGAGTGCGAATCCAAGAATCAGTTTCATTGTAGAAACAATAAATGCGACCTCGGTAAATTCGTTTTCATTGTAATAAAATCAATATCAAAATAGGACATGACAATTAAAACTTTATAACACTAATTTTGGGGAAGTTATTGTATGACTGGTTGATTTGTAATCACTTATGTTGTTTAACTCTAGGGTTTCAGTTAAATGTTTACAAAATCAATTATCCGGAACGCTAGCGAACCCTGGTGACTTATAGCAAATGGGTCTTCCCTATTGCATAGATTTAACAATGAACACGAATTTATCGATATCGCATCTATTGTCTCTACAATAAAACTGTTTCCACGATTCGCACTGTGTGACTTTCCGGATACTGCTCACGACGAACTTTACTTTACGCATCAAACAAGAACTCCAAGAAACAACATCAAAATAGACAAAAGGGTATTGTGTTCACATCCAGGCTAAAGCAATGGAATGACCATTTTATTCGTCTTGGGATGGAGGTCGGCAGTTTTCGGGAAATAAATAATCATGCCACCGAAAAACTATAAAACTATCATTTATAACATAAAATAAACAATTTGTCCTTTAATTTATGTTTACAAAATAGGCTGACCTGACAAAAACTGCAACTCTCCCCCAACAAAAAATCTTCTTCTCTGGAAATACTTGGCCAATTGAAACCAAACTTCGCTACAATAGTCTTTAGATAGTCGTCTTTAAAAGTTGTGTCGCTTGGGTCCATACCGGATCCAAGATTGTCAAAGTTTAACATTGGACCCTATGGGAAAATATTCAAAAAAAATCTTTTCCTCTGAAACTACTGGGCCAATTGGAACCAAACTTGGTCACAACAGTCCTTGGATTGCCCCGTTTTACTTTAATAGTAGTGTCGCTTGGATCCGTACCAGATCCAAGATGGCAGCCAACGGGACCAAAGTTTAATATTGGGCCCTATGGGAAAATATTCAAAAAACCGTCTCTGAAACTACTTGGCCAATTGGAATCAAACTTGATCATAATAGTACTGTCCTTTGGCGTTTCTCTTTTAAAAAATATTTTGTTTGGGTTTGTACCATTTCTGATATGGTCACCAGTGGGGACCATAGTTTAAACGATTGGACCCTACGGTAAAATGTATTTTAAACTACACGGTCAGTTGAAACCAAAGTTGGCTACTTTAGGCCAGGTGATCGATACATGTTCAGGTAAGCCTCTAGTTTATCTGTATGAAGCAAAATTCAGACTAGGGTTTCTTTTTAAAAAAAGGAAATTCTTTCAAATTCCGTTACATTTCAGACAGGAAATTTATGAAAAGAAGTTGTCTCCCCCCTTAATCTGCTCTCCTGTGTTGATTCGTCTACACGTACGAATTTTAGGAAAAACAGAAGTAATTATCCACGTTGCCGACAATAGTAACATTTTCTCCTCTGCAGCTCGCAATAAAATTATTTTGTGAAAAATGTCTTTAAATTCTGAATTTTCAACCCCAGTGGGTGTATTTCATAGCAAAAAATATAGGTCGTGCCGCAGAGTTTCTTTATTAAAAAAATTAATTATTATATTCAACCAATAGAAAAGCTTTCGGTCCCTAATTCTGAACTTCATGTTGGGTGTAAAAAATTTCTGCGGACCGGCCGTCCGTAATTACTTCCTTTTAACCTATAATAATGTGTTTACAACGGGCAAAACACTTCGTATGAAGACATAACGCCTTTCATTGAAAAAAACAACAATTCAAATATATAACTAGACCATTTTGTTCACGGAATTTTCGTTTAAATGCGAACAATCGATATGAAAAATGCATGAAAATTAAATTTAAATTGTTGCTATGAGGCCAAAATATTGTCCCACCAATTTGAAAATAATTTATTTTGACAATTGAGATAAGTAGGCTTTGAAAAATGTACAAATTCTGTTGTCACATAGGCATTGATATAAGGAACACTATATGAAATTCTTATGAAAATCTATAGATATGCAAAAAAGTGTAACAGTTTGAAAGGTCGGTTGCTACACGATTTTAAGGGGAATTAACTCTAAGTTGTTTATATTTAGCGTAATAGCATGCTTCTATCGGACAATTCGATTGAACATAATTTCACAGCTAGTCAAATGCGTACAAGTTTAATAATACAACGTCTTTAATATACGTCAATGGTGGAATTTATCCGTATAGCATCTCTCTAACAAGGTGATAAATGTGATATTTCACACCAGGTGAGTGTTCAACGGTGCGGTGCGTTCGTTTAGTTTTTATGGCAGATATGGGTCATTTTCAGAAATTGTGTATAAGGATACTACCCCATGAAAAACATTGAAAAGGGTCTAAAATGATAGAATAATGTTTGTTATTTAACATATATTATGTCTCCCCTTCGTCGAAGGGAGACATATTGTTTTACCCCATATTTTTCTTTTTCTTCCTCTTCTTCATATAATACATTTGTGTCCGGGCCATAACTTTTTTGTCTTTTGACATACACATATCATATTTGGCACATAAGTGTACCACCGTAAGACGATGTGTCGCGTATATTCATGACCTTTACATGATCCATGTGACCTTGACCTTTGACCTCAAGGTCAAATTTGGAGGGTTTTTTTTACATGACTTCTTGTCTGGGCCACATCTTTTGTGTCTTTTGATGTAGGATTTCCATTTTTGGTGTGTAGATGGTTCATCATGAGAAGATTTGTTACGTTTATTCATGAGCCCCATATGACCTTGACCTCAAGGTCAAATTTACAGGTTTTTTGGTCATGGTATTACCTCTAGGCCACAACTTTTTTCTTTTTTTTTGTCATTTGACATATGCATACTATATTTGGCATAGGGGTGTATCATGCTGAGACCGTGGTTTGACCTTGACCTTTGATGTCAAGGCCATATTTCTACATTTTTTGACCTTGTAGTTTTGATACTGTTTGGCAACTTTTTAATCCTGATGTAGTACAAATGTACTTCCATTTCTCTTAAATTACTATATCTATTACACATCCATCACCTACATATAACCTTCACCTTTGACTCAACTCATCTATACCAATTTTACAATCTGCCTTTACTTTCACAACACGAAGGGGAGACATATGTTTTAGTATCCTAAAACAGACATTGAATTTACGAATATGTGGGGCCCTGCTATTCACGTCTATTTTTTTCTGAATTTTATCAAAAATATGCAAAAAAAGTGACAGTTTCAAAGTGACCAACCCCTTCATAGTCATTGGTTATATGTATTGAAATTCTATTCTTGTGGAAAATAAAGTTGGCTTATCTTCGTTCAAAATTCATAAATCATACAGTAAAAGTAAAGAAAAGTTTCATTTATTTAAAAATTTAGGAGAAATGGGAGAAAATTGCATAGTAACCTATTTAAACAATCTGATGACAGAAATTTACCTTTTGTACCTCATTCACCGGAAGAGTGATTTTCTTATGTTCTCGGTTCACGATATTTCAGCCTGATTTGATAGCCTAAAACGAAAGGATTACCTATCCAAGATGAATGCCAGCTGGGAACATAGTTTGACACTGGAGTTTACTTTTAAAATCTCCGAAATAAAACACTTGACCATTTGGAACCAAACTTGGTCACAATAATCCTTGGGTGATTACTAAACAAACCAAAGTCCTGCATATCCGTACCCCATCCAAGTTTGCTGACTGCTTGTAACATAGTTTGGCAACGCATGCGGGAAATGCATGTAAAATCTTCTAAAACCAACTTAACTACACGGAGTGTGGCTCCTTCAAAAATAATGGACCCATTGCAAATTATTATAAGCCGACTTTTCTCCCCAGTAACCACGCTGAAAATTCTAGAATGACAATTAGATCTAATGGATACATGCAACTCGATACAGGTCCAGGTTAGCGATGTACGCTCGGATGACCCTTTAGTTTTAAAATTTTCCTCATGAAAAATAAAAATTTCACAACAGTCAGAAATCGAAGCAACAAATCCAATACAACCGTTAGAGGCAACTCAGGTCAAGAAGGATCACCTGAGGATCTAGATAAACAAATTTCACTATACTGTAATATTAAAAGTTTCTCATAACAGTATAAACTGCATGGACATGAGTTATCAAGATTCTAGCAGGTGATGAAAACATTGCGCTATGTTTGTTGTGATAGTAATTAAAAGAACTGACTCAGCAAAGTTTGTAAATAAATTATCATATAGTTGCCAAGTTTCCATACATTTATCTAGATGAGTGCCCCGTGACCGTCTTTATGTTTTTGTTGTTACTGTAACGACGGTCCTTGTCGGGTAACGCATGACAGTGATTGTAAGAACACTTTGCCAGTTAATTTTGTTTGTTGACCTAACCCGCTTCCGTCACAACAAAGACGGAAGGACGTAGCGTTGATCGACACCTAGCAAAGAATACCGCTCTTTTGAAAACCGGAGCTATGGGGGCACTCTTGAACCCGCTATAAGGTATGAGCAATTGACCAACACCGGATATTGGTACTAGAACTGGTACCTCCAAGGGAGAAAAGCACTGAACTGTTACTGTACGGCATCTTGGTACTAACCGGAAATTAGTACTAGCAGTTGCCGTGCAGTTAACAGTTCAATACTATTCTTCCTTATATGTCCTAGTACCAATATCCGGTGTCGGTCCCATACAGTGCTCATGGCGACTTCGAGATGAAGAGGACAATAAAAGCTGGCTTTACTATGTATTTATTGGATTGTTGGCTCTTGTACATTTACTCCATAGCCCTTTATTTTTCTTTTATACTGCTACTCTTGGAAATGGGAGAACCCACAAAAAATGGAAATTGGGAACAGGCCAAGAATTTTAGGGGAAAATTGGCAAACCGCTCACTAACCGGTTTAACCCCGCCACATACTTTATGTGCCTGTCCCTAGCCAGGAACCTGTAGTCCAGTGGATGTCGTTGTTTACTTGTTTATTGTTATTCGTTTTTCGTTTTTTCAATAGATTAGGTCGATTGTTGTAGTTGTTGAATAATTTCACATTTTGTATTTCTCGTGGCCTTTTACAGCTTATTTTATGGTATGGACCCCGAACCATTGTTGAAGGCCTTAAGGTGACCTGTAGAAGTTCAAATTTGTCTGTCACCTACTGGATGGTTGTCTCATGAACAATCATACCATATCTCCCATTTTTATATATTGTTGAAAATGAGAAAATATATACCCCGTGTCACACCCTCTGGGATATATTTTTAATACTTCAAATAATTACGAATATCGCGTTGATCGATAGATCATAACTACTCGGTCATTCTCGCTGCGTCGAACTATGACGTCATTGCTCGACGTAGCGAGAATGGCCGAGTAAATACGATTGGTTGATCGATGAAAGCGTAGTGAAATCGTGACTGGTGTGACGATTATCGGTTGTATTTAATTGCATATATAAGGGTTGGATGTAAGAAAAAGGGGTTGGGAATCCACGAACCACTATGCACGCATTTTTGCGCCTGTCCCATGTCAGGTTACGGTATTTGTTTACAAATTTTAGTTTTGATTTGTCACTTGTTTCTCCGTGGTCGAGTTGTTGTCTCTTGGACATCTTCCCATTTCCCACTTATATTTTTTAATATGCACCTCTAAAAAATTCACAGGCGATGAATTGACGGTGTATGAGAGCAATTTTTAGACCTGTCAGACAGTAACTTTTTACGAGGTATGTGTGGCCTATACAGACTGGAAATTTTTGGACAAAAATTACCTCCCCCCTTAACCTGCTCTTCCGTGTAGATTCGTTTACACGTATGAATTTTCAGTAATTTGTTTACAACGGGAAAACACTTCGTATGTGGACATAACGCCCCTCATTGTAAAAACAACGATACCAATGTAAAACCAAACCATTTTGCTCATACAATTTTTGTTTAAATGCGAACAATTCATATGAAAAATGCATGAAAATTAAATTTAAACTGTTGCTATGAGGCAAAAATATTGTCCCGCCAATTTGAAAATAATTTATTTTGAGACAAGTAAACTTTGAAAAATGTACAAATTCTGCTGACACATAGGTATTGATAAGAAGAACATTCTGTAAAATTTTTATGAAAATCTATAGATATGCAAAAAAGTGTAACAGTTTGAAAGGTCGGTTGCTACACGATTTTAAGGGGGATTAACTCTAAGTTGTTTATATTTAGCCCAATGGCATGCTTCTTTCGGATAATTCGATTGAACATAATTTCACAGCTAGTCAATTGCGTGCAAGTTTCATACTACAACGGGTTTAATATACGTTGTTGGTGGATTTTATCTGTATAGCATAGCTCTAACGAGGTGTTAAATGTGATATTTTACACCAGGTGAGTGTTCAACGGTGCTTTCGTTTAGTTTTTATGGCAAATATGGGCCATTTTCAGAATTTGTGTATAAAGATACTACCTCATGAAAAAAGTTGAGAAGGGTCTTAAATGATAGAATGATGTTTGTAATTCAACATATAATTTTTCTGAATTTTATTAAAAATATGCAAAAAAGTGTAACAGTTTCAAAGTGACCAACCTCTTCACAGGTCATTGCTTATATGTATTAAAATTCTATTCTTTTGGAAAATAAAGTTGGCTTCTCTTCGTTCAAAATGCATCAATCATATAGTGTAACTAACGAAAAGTTTCATTTATTTGAAAATTTAGGAGAAATTTGCATAGCAACCTAGGAAAACAATCTGATGAGGTAAATTTACCTTTCGCACCTCGTTAATCGGAAGAGTAATTTTCTTTTGTTCTCGGTTCACAACATTTCAGCCTGTATAGAGATATATTTCTTTTGTTTTCAAATAAATTTAAGAAACGAAATTACAATGCCTTCTTATTTTAATAACAATTTAATACTATAATACCACATTTCTTATAATTGGTCTCAATAGCAAGTACAAATCAGTTCCATCACTGGCACATGTAGGCTCAGACCAGTCATTTTCTTCCATTTCATACACACATAAATCAAACACATCTTGATCACATACTGTTAATTTCTTTGTGCATGCCAGTTCACAAACATTGATTTCATCATCATCAACATCGCACAGATAATTGTCTGCACCACAGATTTCAGGAAGATGATACAGCAATTCCGGTCGACCACACGGTGTCATAATATTATTCGTGGATCTTAACTTGTGGCTGTTCCATGTTCTAGCAATCATTTTCAGATCATCCTAAAATAAATATCAATATTTAAGTGAAAAAGAGCGGACTTGAAGAAATGTCAAGGAGGCAACCACTCATCTCCGAAGTAACCAATGAAAATAAGATCTAGGGGTCACCACACGTTCTTCAACATAGGTAGCAAGCAGCCCTAAATGGTCCCACAAAAAGCCAAGTGGATAGATCATAGTATCAATTTTTGTAAAGAAAAGGGGGGTGTTATAATAGACAAATGCATGAACATATTACTGACTTGCGACCGGTGCACAAAATACTAGTATTCGATGAAGGTGAACTTAAGTTTTGTTTGATCCATCCTTATACATGATCAAAAGGGAAATAAAACACTAAAAGGGTTGACCTCAAGAGATATTCTGTCTTACTAGCATTAGAAATAACGTTAATTTCCGTTGATATAGTATTCTCTTTCTGTACCTCACCCTAAAAAAATCCATCCATGATATGCTGAAAAAGTGAAAAAGATGTTTAAACTAATGAAATTCCAGCATGAGCATCAAATTAATTGATATAAGAAAAGTTATTTTTCAACATGACATCGTGGTCTTCTAATCGACCCGAAATAAATCATACTGATAAAGAAACGCGGAATATATCACTTTGGATTACTCTGAGTTACTTAGCCTATGTAGCATTACAAATATCGGGCGTGGATCCAGAAATTGGTCCCGATTAGACAAGAAGAAAAGGTCGCCAATCAGAGCTAGGCGGGAAAAAATAGCATATTTCTTAATAAAAAGTTACAATAATAGAAAAAATAACATGTTTGCCCGGTTAAAAAAGAGTGGCAATCCCTAGAACCCCCTGGATCTGCCAATGAATATCACCTCAAAATCCTTCATTTATCGCATGACAGATTGAGGATAAAATACCAACATGAAAACAACCGAGTAGAAGATAATTGTCAAGTTACCTTTGCATATATAAAACATCCATGTAGAATGTCCTGAAATAATAAAAACAATCAATTTAACAAGTATTTGAAACATACCTGGATCAAATTCATGAAGCAGAATCGAATTAGATTAACATCAAGATAGTCACCGGTAAAATGTCCATCGTCTTTAATGGTCTGGAACAAATCCATCCAAAACTGTGCACATTGTTTTCGTAACACGTTCCACCAACTTTCTATCCTTTGATTACACTGACTTGTGCCATAAAGAAATGCATCATTTTCATGTCCATCACAGTTTCTTAAAGTAATCTGCAATTCTCGAACCATTGAATTTTCAGTTCCAAAATCTGCCCTGATACGTCGAGGACATCCTCCTTGTTCAGACACAGCTTCAATGAAGTACCCAGCAATCACACGAGGGTCATTATTTGTTTTATATGCTTCTAACCACATTATATTACGAGAAAACCCGTCTATACAACCGTGAATGCATATTCCATATGGTTTAAGCTTGTCATAGCCATCCATGTGCCATATATAATTAGGACCATTATTCCTGTATGTACGTCTAGTCAGTTTTCTTGCATTTCGCAACTTCACGCCATTTGGGTCGAGACACTTAATTAAAAGTCGAACTGATTCTTTGTCTACTTCAAATCCACTTTCTAAACATTTGGTATGCATCATTCGGTATCCACTACACTGTCCAGATTCTTTTAACTCTTTTGATATGAAGGTAGCAACATCTAGCAAGCTACTTGAAGATTTTCGTCTGTATAACCCCAACGACGCAGTAATGCGCTTCAGGCTTCTTGTTGAAATTATTATCTTATGTTTGTTTGCTAAAATGAACTTGATTTCTTCGAAAGTAAGGCGTAGACCATAGTACATTTCGACCAAGTTGTTTCTAGCCTCCATGTTGACATCGTCATGGACTCTTGCAAAATATTCCAAATTCCATATGGATCAAATATAAAGAAATAATTTGATATATCAAAGTAGTAATCTGTTATATCAAATTATTAATCTATTATATCAAATTAGTAATCTGTTATAACAAATTAGTAATCTGTTATATCAAATTAGTAATCTGTTATAACAAATTAGTAATCTGTTATATCAAATTAATAATTTGATATATCAAATTAGTAATCTGTTATAACAAATTAGTAATCTGTTATAACAAATTATAAAAAGTAAATTGCGTGGCCCTAAAAGGCTTCCGTATGTTTTACTAGGTACCTAATAACAAACTTGTTTTATTTATTTGTTTGTTTGTTCTCTCTCTCTTTCTCTATTTTATTTCCTTTTAATTTATTTATCTGTTCATTTTTTATTGACGTATCATGCTATGAGACATCTGCCTCAAATGCCTAAATGTAGTTACGGTCATCATGGTCATATTAATATGTGGAAATATACAAAAATAACAAACATGTAAAGTGTCCATTCATCTCCCTTGTAACTGACATTTGGCGGGAATTAAGGGATCAAATTGTTTATTTGCAACTTCACCACCGTTAAATTATTTCTTTCGGTGAAACCGAAGAAAAAAATATTTATTTTCACATAAATCTTGGTTCGAGTGCGGATGGATTCAAATTGAGGCCAAAAAATTTTTTTCTTCAGTGCCAGGATCAAATTATTTTATTTTCATGAAAATCAAGATCAAAATATTTATTTAGAAAATCTTCCAAGTCCCCCCCCCGAAAATCAAATAGTCGTCCACTTAAATGATAAATGGGTTTATAAATATTCGTGCAGCAATCGAGCATGCCACCAAAACGGCACTCATTTTCGATAGAAATCTTCTGAAGTGACTTTTTATTTATCGAAAATTACATCATGATTATTCCTGATTTTTTTCTATACCACTGCTTCAGTCTACAGCACGATTTATAATTTTAAGAACTTTCCAAGTTTGCTTCATAAAATGCAACAACTAGAGCCGTTTTCCCCTGTATTTGTTTCACTCATATCACTCGATTTCTAAATTTCAAGTACTTCGACAAAAAATCAAGCGATGTATAGCCAATACTTTAACAAAGAAAATTCAACACAAAACTTTCCATAACTTAGAGTTTTGTACGAAGAAATATATGTGAAAGATGATTTTGGATTAAGTTTTAGCGATTTTATACCATTTTTCAAAAATTTTCTATGAAGGACTTTCATAACCAAAATAATGTGGCACTTAAATGTAAGAGAATACACGAACAAAGTTTCATACGAAAATTGCTGTTGATTTTGAAGGTCTTTCGTACTTAATGATCACCTCAAAGACATCAAAATAGCACATTTGTGTCGAAATACGCTCTGAAGGCAATGTTTGAACAAGTATAACTTTTTACTACACCAATTCTGAAAACCACAATTGATAC
>JAOXYJ010000025.1:1363177-1373834 GCA_028566555.1 Lithophaga nigra
AAATTGTGTCGCTTGGAACATTATTAAAAAAATCAAACATATTATTTACAGAAAAATACTTTTTCCTCGTATCATATTAATCAAAACATTCAGTAAAAATATGCCTGATAGTATACTTGCTGTTGCAAGGTATACATTCAGGCTGGGGTACCTGTTTCAGTAAGTATTGGTGTGTTACTCTAGAATGTCCTATTCGACATCTAGACATAACAACTTGATCTTTACGATTTTTACATAACTGTTGTGTTTACTTATAACTGATTTAATTTCATGAAGTTTATTTCCGTCTTGTTTGTTCCAAGCATCTTTCCATAGGTAAATATACCGTTTTATACTAGGTTTAATTTCACAATTAGTAACTTGATCGTTTAAGGAATCCTTGGCTTTCTGATCTACAACTGTGTTTCCACGAATACCGACATGGCCTGGTATCCACAGGAAAATAATCTGCTTTCCTAAGATATTTAAATTTCTAATAAGTTGAAGAATCTTTAAAATTAATGGGTTTTTTTTATCTTGGCATTTTCAACTGCCAAGAGGACAGAAACCGAGTCAGAGCAGATGATAAACTTGATGAATACGCCATACGACCTTATTGGTTCCCTTCTCTACTGCCTTCATCATCGCGCCCGGTGTGATTTTGAGACTTCTTCCGACTTTTCTGGTTTCAGACGAAGTGAAGACTCATGACATCAGTTTCGAGACGGTGTCGAACATTCTCTGTTTTCCGTTATGAAAAAAGATAATTTGTTTTTGTCGTCTTTTCTACGACTAGCATTTTTTTAATCTCTGTTGGTTTATATTGTAGTTCACGTTTTTCACTCTTCGCCGTTAAGGAATCCCTGCCGTTTTCGTAGAAAGGCAAAATACAAACCTCTCCAGTCCGTATGCAGATCTATGCACTCCTTCACCCACTCCTCCTGCCTGTACCTGATCATATTTTGTATATTTTTCAGCTTGCACTCCAGCTTCACTACGTGTTCCATATTCCGAAGTTCACTCCGAATTCAACCTTGTTGAGGGATATTACGACTACTTTTTCGCTTAACCGATTTCCGCGATTTCGAGAAGGAAATGATAATAGTCGATGCGGTCTTGCAACGCCTAGGGTATCTCGGGCCACCTCCAGGAAGAAACCGGACTCCTCGTCTTCCTTCATGTCTAGCGACAAACGGATTTTCGACCCATTATTATTCGGTAGTAAGGGATCCTGCTATTTCAGGTAAAGGCTGATGGTTCTGCTGAATTCATGATTGACCACTGAGGTCTATGTTAGATTTGTTTTAGATTTGTTTTAGTCTCTTATTCATTCCACCTCCGCCACCTTGAACAGCTTTAAGACGTACAACAGGACAGACTATGTCCGAAAGCGGGATACGTCCAGGCTGTAGTTCTCTAACCACATCGTCCTCAATTCCATCAGCAGCAGGATGTCGATCTTCAGGTTAAGACGTGGTAATCTCAGAACTTCCTGTATCCGAACGTCTCAAACACGTTGAAGACGTATTTGTATTCTTCTTAGTTGTACTCTTCCAATTCATTTGGTTTATTGTGAAACGCTTTTACCTGTATGGAAGGCTTTTTCTTCAAATGTCTTCGAGTTGTCTACCCAAGATTACGGATAGTCTCGCAACAGTTCTTTCGGGAAGGGCTTTCGGGTCTCCCAAACCTGTCGTCATTTCTCAATTAGTTCTTATTCCCACGATCACACCTTCTTGTTGTTGGGTAAGCAGCTCAACAGGATCTTGACAATAAAGTGGGCGTTGTAATTGTGTCGCCTGCGTTACGCAGAGGCCACATATAGGGATCACTATCCGTGGTCTTGCGTCGTCCGGCGTCGGCGTCGGGGTCACAAAATAATTTCTGTCACACTTTTCTTAGGAACCACTCATACCAGCTTCCTGATAGTTGGCACAAAGCATCAGTATGGGGAACAGTATCGTGTAACGCAGTTTCCTATCTGTCGCACGTCTCTTCCTGTTTGATGGAACTTGGAGCTATATTTTTCTTTTGGCATAAATTGCCAAAAATTGTTAATGGAAATTTGTAAATATATGAAATGATGGGATGATTTTAGCCAGGTAAGCCTCTGGTTATAAATAATCAGTTGAAGATTCTTTTCCAAATGCCCAATTTTAAAGTTGTAAAACTTTCTGAAGTACTAACCATTTGGACCACTGACCACTGCACAAGGAAAATTTGGAACCCCAACCTAAATAGTGTATTTCTGGCCTTAAGAAATTTGCTGAAAAAAATATAGGAGTTTTGAAAAGGGGAAGGTGCAGCATTATTTTGTCCCCAAAACCAAAGTATTTTGAATCAGTATGAAATCCAATTCAGTGGATATATGCCGAAATAATGGATATATTACTATAAATAAGAAATTTATCATTAACTATTACTGCTACAAGGTACATATTCAGTGTTCTTATTCTTTGTCAAGTAAGTAATTAGAAAAATAGTTATCAGTTTATGGATGTTGATACATGTATTTTGTATGCATGCAAGCTTGTTTGAATAATTTAGATTGAATTTTAATATTCAGTAATAATAAGGAAGGTGTGTTTGTGAGTTATAAACATGATAAATAAATCTTAATTGAGTCAAACTGATGCTTAACTGTTAGTAATTTAGATGTGTTTCTTGTTTAACTTGTCTCAGCAGTGAGTGTGGGGATGTTAGTATTACTGATTCCAATTTGTTCAGATAGTTTGCAACAATTACCCGTATAGTTGATTCACCTGAAAGGTGCAAGCTTGTGGCCATAATCTGTGTGATAAAGTTTACCAATTACATCCAAGGTATACTTTAAAATGGTGAAAGTGGTGTGATATTCAAATCAAACATCTGTTGTATTATTAGTAAATATACCTACTTCTTCTCTTTTAAGGAACAAGATGGCAAAGACAAAGGCATCAGATCAACCGGCAAGAAGATGTGATTTATGTGGTTTCACTAACAAAAATGCATACATCTTTAAAAGACACAGATTGAGATGTAGGAGAGACAAGAAAAAATTAAAAGGAGGTCTTACTAAAATCAAGATTAAACCATCTGGAGGTTCTCTGTTTGGCCTGGCATCAAGTAATTTTGCATCACCTGTAAAATCAGTCCAGGAGAATGGAGGCCTGAAAAGAATTTCACCATCAAACAGCCCATACAAGAGAGTCCGTAATTACAAGTGTGAAGAATGTAGCTTCACAAGTAACAAATCAAAGATCTTCCTGTATCATCAAATACAGGACCATGACAAAGCCTATTCAATATTCACATGTTCAGAATGTGAATATTCATCCAAACATCGTCACAAAGTTCAGAGACATCTTAAACTTGTACACAAAAAAGATGTTGATCTGTTGGACATAAAGGTGGAATTTGACAATGAAAAAAGCCCAGTTCCAGAAGAAAAAGAAATAACGGAAGGGAATGATCCACGGTTTAAATATAATATAGATATAGGATCAAGAATGGAGGAAGAAATTCCTGATGATGTGGTGGTTGTGCTTCCAGAAGCACCTGAAGCTCCTGCAGAAAGTAAAGATCATGTGATGGAAGTACCTGGAATAGAAGGAAAGGTTTATAAATGTGAATACTGTCTGTTTAACAGCAATGATAAAAGCAAAGTAGCGAAGCATGTTGTAACAAATCACTTGAATGCAAAAATGTTCCAGTGTACCATGTGTTCCTTCACAACTGGCAGGAAAATTGAATTTGTAGCTCATAAAGCCAAACACAGGAAGTTACCAGCATTACAGTGCAGTGATTGCTCCTATGCAACTGATAACAGACAGAACTTTGACCGTCATCGTGAAAATCATAAGGCAGATCATATGTACCGATGTCAGTTTTGTTCCTTCTCCTCCACAAAGGAAGCAGCTATAACGCGACATATTCAGACAAGTCATGAAAACAATGCTGAAAATATGCAGATCTTAGCTCAGGGCATGAATTATACTGAACAAAACTATATGGAACAACCGCCAACTCTGGAACAAGACATGATTGCTGCAAATCCAGCACCAGGAAGAAACTTTGTCATGGGAGTTCAAAATACTGGAACAGAACAGTATTATGCACACAGTAACACTTATAATCCGGACTTTACTTACGGTAATAGTGATCAAAGCTTCATGTCAAACTACAGTGATAATAGTATGAACTGGTCTACAAGCAATGAAAACAGCTTCAA
Source organism: Lithophaga nigra (assembly GCA_028566555.1). NCBI lineage: Eukaryota > Metazoa > Mollusca > Bivalvia > Mytilida > Mytilidae > Lithophaga > Lithophaga nigra. Next base: position 1,367,367 of record JAOXYJ010000025.1, read on the forward strand.
CTTACAACCAGCACAACAGCCAGCAAAACGAGGTGAGAAACTGGCATCTAAACAGGCAGCTATTTTGCAAGGCGCTGATGGATCTTTCGTCTGTCCACTATGTGGTTTGAAGTACAAACGTTCCTCTGACTTAAACAGGCATATGAAGCAGAAACATAATATTAGGATGAAGGACTACTTGGATCAGCAGCCAACAATGGTTCAGCCACAACAGCTGAATCTTCCTCCAGCTCCAGAGATGCTTCCTCCTCCTCCACCACTTATACCAGCACCTAATCAACATCAAAACTCTGTGCAAGATATGCAGCAAACCGAGTATCAGATGGTGGACAATAATGTACAGCCAGCTGATGGTCATATGCAATCAGTTGATAACAATTTCAATCAGACAAGTTTGAAATGTTCGTACTGTCCATATGAAGCCAAATGGCCAGGAGACTTCAGAAAGCATGTCGCAATACATCAGATTGAGAGACGTTATCGTTGTCCACATTGTGACAAGCAGTATAAATATGTTGGTGATTTAAATGTTCACATTCGTAAAGACCATAAGAAAGAACCAGAATCAGGAGATTTACTGAGAGTTCCAACCATACCCAATAAAAAGTCATCACCTACATTATTTAAATGTCCGTCATGTCCATTTTCATCGCAGTGGAAATCTGAAGTTGATCGTCATTCTAAATGTCATGGTGATACTAAGCCATACAAATGTAATTTCTGCAATTATCAGACACACTGGAAAGGTGATGTTAGACGTCACATGTATAATCACCATCCGGAGGTCATGGGAGATGACATACCATTAGACAGTGTTATAACCATTGACTATGATAAAGTTGCTGCCAGTAGAGACCTGACATCAGAAATGGAAAATCCCATGAATGAGTCTTATGAAAACAACTTTGGTGCAAACGTTATGAATAACACACCTGAGAACAGCATGGATCAGAGTTACGAGCAAAATGGTCAAAGTTATGAGCAGTCTGATATGTCCTTTGTGGACTCTGAACCATCCAGTGTAGAGCCATCCCCAGTCAAAGAAAGTTCACCAGTGGATGAAGGTGGAAATACAGAAACCACCACATTTAGATGTGAATACTGCACATTTGTTACAAATGCACCATCAAAACTAAAAGCACATGTGTCTACACATATGAATTTGAAACAGTACATGTGCCCCATATGTGGCAGGAGAGCAAATTGGAAGTGGGATATACGTAAACACATAAAGAAAAGCCATCCTGAAACGGTACTAGATGTTGTCAAGCTAAGCAGACAAGAGGCTGAAGCAACAATTGAAAAATACCTGAATTCTAACCCAGTTGTACGACGTGAACATCACCTGAATGTAACAGTAAATCAACCTCACACTGTCCTTGATGAAAATTCAGATATTAAAAGTGGCAAAAGTTTTAAATGTGCAGCTTGTGGGTATGAATCAAATCAGAGGTGGATTGTAAGTAAGCACATTCGAACAGTACATGCAAACTCTGAAGTCAGTATTATTTACAAAGGCAATAAAGATTCACATCGTATGATGACTGTTCAACCAAGTGTGAGTGATGCACAAATGGAATCTAACACGGTAGACAATGAAAGAAATGACAACAACAGTCCGATGCCAACTACCATTTTGAATGTACCTATGATGAATAATGAAGCAAGAGCCACACCACCAAAATCTAAGGATGCCTCGGTAGATAAACCTTTCATTTGCATGGATTGCGGAAAACAGTGTGCAAGCAAGGCAGACATTGCTAGACATTATTATTACATGCATCGTAATATGCCCGTAAAAGTTGGTTATATCACAGAAAATGGTATCGTTCCTTTGGAGAAGGATGATCCTGGACCCAAATCTGCAGCACCTAAACCTCCAATACAAAAAGTTAATGAAACATCACCAGAAAAATTCCTGCCGCTGGATATAAAGCCTTTCATGTGTGCTGAATGTGGAAAAAGAGCAGCTCTAAAGGGAGATGTGAAGAAACATTACAATTACATGCATCCAGGAAGTGAGGTAAAAATTGTGTATGTTGGTGACGGAATGTTGGATAATGCAACAATAGACTCACCATATCTTGCTGGCAAGTCATCAGAGGCAGTGGAAATAAAAACTGTCTCTCCAAAGATGAGTAGTAGCAAAAAAGCGGGTCTTACCTCAGCTAACCCAAAATCGTTTGGATATACAAAACCTTTCATGTGCTCTGAATGTGGAAGACGTTCCAATTGGAAATGGGACCTAAGTAAGCACATGAGAATACGTCATCCAAATTCTGGTGCACACATAATTACATTGTCAGAGGCAGAAGCCAGGGCGACATATGAAACATACATGCAGGAATTCAGTCAGTCTGTTCATACTTCACCAGTTAAGAAGCATCCAAGCACAAAGGTTAATGAGAAGGAGTATCAGCTGATCAATTTCAATCGAAGTGCATATAGACAATTCAAATGCTCAGCATGTCCATATCGATCAAATTGGCGAAGTGATTTGTTGAGGCATATCAAAAGGAAACATGGTGTTACAAAAGGACATTTGATTATCTTAACCATTGAAGAAGCCAAGGAAAGTCTGACAACTTATGATTATAACCCAAGAAAAAGAAGGAGAAGCAGTATATTAGGATCAAACTCGGGAGAGTCAGGTGATCAAGGCAGTGAAGAAGGAGCTTCAAAACCAAAGGGACCAAAAAGTGATGCTGATAAAATGGGAAGAATTTGGAAATGTGCCAGATGTTCTTTTGTAAATAAAGATAAAATGGTTGTAGCTAGACATCTCTACAGTAATCATCGAGTAAGAGCATTTTCATGCATGAAATGTCCCTATGCCACGAATCATCGAAGTTCGGCATATCGCCATATTAAACAGCGCCATGAAACTGACAACATCAGCATCTGTAAGATTGGAATAAAATATATCCGCTATGATCCATCTAGACATACATATGTGAAGTCAGCTATTGAAAAGGCTAAAGCACAGGGAGTCAATGTCGATGCAAACAGTGCAGCTGGGGTAGGAGAAAATGGCCAGCTGTTCCCTGGTTTTGAAAATGGAGACACTTTGACAGATGAAAACTTGAAAATGGAGGAAGGTGTCGAGGATGAAACTGAAACTAGTATGGATGGAACTGAGGAGGAAGAGGAGAAAAATGACAATAAGGATACTTACACATTCAAAGAAACATTTAAATGTAGGCTTTGTACATTCCAGTCAACATGGAGGTCATGTGTCTGCCGTCACATTCGTCAAAAACATAAAACTACAAACTATCAACGGCATATTAAATCAATCAAAAAGATTCTGAAGAACAATGGTGTTGATGATGAAGAGAAGAAAAATGAAAATCAGAAGCAATACCTGTGTACTGTATGTCCATACAGAACTGCTAAAAATAATTTGCTAACACTGCATATGAATTGTCACAAACCTCAACTGGGTGTTCAACAAGAGAAATGTAGATATTGTCCTTATTACGTAAAGGCACCACGTCTTATACAACAACACGAACGCCTCCATCTTGAAGAGGAAAGGAAGAAACAAAATTCTGATGAAACTTCAGCTCCATCAACTCCAGTAAAAGATGATTCCGTCTTCACACAGCCGTCAACACCAAAACGTTACCAGTGCCAGAAATGTCCATACAGAACAAACAGCAAGAGTGATTTCTTCTATCACAAACAATTTCATAGACCTAAACCAACATCAGAATACAAGTGTGATGAATGCGACTACTGGGTTGGATTAAAGAGGCTACTGAAACAACACAAGAAAGTTCATGAAAGTGATTACAGTGACAGAAGGTCATCTGTCTCATCGCTGCAATCTTCACCTTGTAAATCAGATTTGTCAGAGTCCAGCTATGTGTATGATTCTGTACAACTAGCCATGTACAAGCAGAAAGTAATATCATCAAAGATTCAGCCAAGTATCTCACATTCACCTGTGATGTCACCCATGAAAATAGCATGCACAGTTGGAAATCGACCGGGTTATGTAATGAAAAATGGAGGTTATAGGAAAGTACACCAGTGTTCAAAGTGTCCATATCAGAATATTCGACTCAGAAACTTGCGACTGCATGAATTGATGCATGGATACAGGAAGAGTAAGAACCAACTGATGAAATGTCCAGACTGTGATTACTATGTAGGATCAAAAGGGCTTCTGTCTCATCATATGAAAGTTCATTTACCAGGGTACTTGGCAGATGCTGAAGAGAAATCAAGTACTGATGCTGATTTAGAAGAAGTAAATGGAGATGAAACTGAGAAGGATTCTGACATTTCTGAAATCCAGTTTGAAACCAAAGTGGACACTCTATATGAAATTGCTCGTTTTAAGAAATACAGCTGTGAGAAATGTCCTTATGCAAGTGCAAAACGTTCACACTATGAAAAACATGTTGAATTACATGGAAGTAAACAGAGACAAATGTGCAAATATTGTGATTACAGCGTTCCATCAAGAAACCTCTTGGTACAACATGAACGTCTTCATTCTGTTCCAAATCAGAATTTGCTTGCTATACAGTCTTTGTCAAACTTAATGCAGCTACCTGAAGTTCCAGCTGATGTAGCTTTAGCAAGTGCTCTACCACCAATTGATACTAAGCAATCATACAAAATCAGTGTAACACATGATCATATTGAACTATATGAGAATTCTAATCAGTTTGACATTGAGCCTAAAAAGCTATACCGATGTGATAGATGTCCATATGCAAATGTAAGGAGAGATCATTTATTGACACATTTGAAATTCCACATGCTAAAAGGTGTTCTTGCCTGTCCATATTGTGACTATAGCGTTTCCAAGCAGCATCACTTGGCCCAGCATATCCGTGTACACTTCTGTCCTCTACCAGAGTTATCCAACTGGTTGGCAGAAAATGGACAACTGGACCGAGTCAAACAGAGCAAAGATCCTGACATCAGTGAGGCATTGTATGTAGCACAGTTGTACAAACGTGATGGACAGAAAGAGTTAGAAGTAGAGAGTAAATGTAAAGGAGAGAAGGATGATAAACTTGATACCGAAATGGACACTGAAAATGTTAGCTTGGAAGCAGATGAAGCTTCTGATAGGAAAAGTACTAATAACATGCAAGATAAAGATGAGGATGTGACACCAGTGGAGGAAACGAAACCATTTGTTCCATCTAAGTCACCAGAAAGTGACACGGACAACGAGATATCATTTAAAGACAGTTCTATTGTCATTACACCATCTGCTGGAATGGAAAAGTCTAAAGAAAAGAAAGATGCAGTCTTGAAGGAGGAAAATGTTGGAACTGATGGTGAAAATGGAGAAAATGGTGACCTGAAGAGTGATGATTACATTTGTCAGTACTGTGATAGAGAATTTGAGAAGTCTGACCAACTGGTTCAACATGAAATGCAGCATCTGATTGGAAATAATTACGAGGTAAGCTTTCCCACAATTATAAATACAAATGTAAGTCCACTTTGGTGAAATCTCAGTTTTAAATGTGTTTTTTGGTCATTGCTTTTAAATGCCTTAAATTTGGAAGTTTTAATAAAGATCAGATTGACAGATATTGTAAACATTTTACTGCTGGTCAAGGTAAATCACTGACTGTTCAAACACAGATTGACAAAATTTCAGCTTTCAATTATATGTTTCATGAAAAGGCTAATATTTGTAGATATGGATAAGAGCAACTAAATAGGGATTTTTGTCAGTAGGAATAGAACTAGATCAAGAATTCAGAACATTTATTTCCTCTTCATTATTTCGGGCATTGTTGGTTGAGTGATCTCTAGTTTTTCACAGCCTACCTAGATCACTGAATGTGAGTTCACATCTGACTTACGAGATTATAAAATGGAAGACTCATCTCAAAGAAAGCTTGTGTGAAAAGTATTGTTGGGGAAACATGTTTTGAGATACCGTCAAGGAAAAAAAATTGTTTTAATCGATTACAATTAAAGTTACCTTAGTTTGATTTGTTAACCTGCAGTTATAGTGTTTTGTCCAGGGTTGCTGTGCCTTTTTGGATATAACTATGATTTCAGGAAGAAAGCTGTTGTTACAAGTGTGTATGGTTTATCATGTGAAATGATGAACATACTAACTTATTGTACTTGAAATTTGATTTCACGGTCCTTTTCAGTAGCATCTTCTAAAACATGGTTTTGTTTTAAGTTCTCGTACACTGTATCACTGTAGTGCTAATATGGAAACTAAAGATACCATTTCAACATTCATACCGCTGTACTACTTTTGAAAGCAACATTAGGTTATTTTTGCAATTAATGATGTTGTGTTCCGTTTCTTTTAATCTTTGTTAGAATTCTTTTTAACGAAATGTAACACACGTTTTGAAGGGGAGGTGTTACACATCACCGAATAATTTTTTTTCTTCAAAATATAGGCCGACGAAAAATAAATATGCACTTGTATAGAATTAAATATTACAATACCAAACATCTGCTTCCAGT
>JAOXYJ010000025.1:1585315-1596860 GCA_028566555.1 Lithophaga nigra
ATGAGAATTTATACAACTCGTGACCGAACAACTTTAATAATTCACTCATGCGCTGCGCGTATATTCGTGAATTACTGAGTTGTTCGGTCACTCGTTACATAAATTCCCATATTCGAATTTCAAGAGTAGTTATTCTATATTTATTCGGTGAACTATAGAATTTCAGCTTCTTTCATTTTACTGTGAATACATACCGATAATAACGAATGGTCTTATATATGAATCCCGCAAAAAAGAAAGAAGAAAAAAAAAGAAACGATAAAAACACCCTCCCTCTAAAAAATGTTTGATTTCAATATTTTATTGAACATTGAAATTTTTTCAGTCAAATGTTCTAAATGTACTTTCCCCACATTTGTCCTGTTGTCGTCTGATGCGTTTGTATGATACATGGTATACTGATTAAATGAGGCTAACGCAACTCTAAATTGTTTTAGGTGGACACAACTTCACCGTGTATAGAATTAGAGATTGACCGTTTAGGAGTATTTGTAGTAACGTTCACGCCAAAGAAGGAAACATTTGAAGTAACAACACAGGGATGTCTATATAATGCACACATGAGTAAATACATCAGTATTAGAGTACCAAAGAAAGCTGCAGAGAAAACCTTCCAATGTGCAATACAGGTATCGATTTCATATTTTGCAAATTGGTTGTAATGTCAAATAAAATTCCCACACAACATTATTTGTGTAAAAAGTTGACAAATTCAAAAGATTATTCCTTCAAATAATCAAAATTGATTTCTGAAAAAATTTTCTAAATTGACTGTGCATTTATGATGAAATTTAATTTCTAGAAATGTAAATTCTGTTTTACTTTCAAGGTGGTTCTTTTAAATTACATGTACATATGCTGTATATGGAATACAGTTCTTAAATTGTACAACCTATGACCGTGCTTCATTAGAATTCTCATGTATTAGATGAACATTCTCATTTCCATGATAATGTTAATGCCGAAAATTATGAAAGTCAAATAAACTCGAAACATTGTAAGCACAGAATCTAACAAAGTTGATGTTATTGTTTCAGATAACACCCATTACTGAAGAGAAAGTTAAGCTGGCTAAGGAATTTTATCCCTTTGAATCCTCAGACTTAGAAAATGTTTCTGAAATCATTGACCTCATTCCAAGCTTTCAGTGTACATTCAGAAGAGCAGTCAGTGTGAAGCTTCCGCTTCCGGCAAATGTTGAAGTTGAAAACGAGAATGGCAATAATGACATAGCAGTTTTACAAAAATCGGAGTCAGGATGGGAACTTGTGGAAACGAAGTACAGATTCACACGAACTACTGTTACTTGTGACGTAAAATACTTGTCAAGGTACTTTTTATACATATAATATGAAAACTGCAGCAAGGTAGGGAATTTAAGACAAACGCTGAAATCAATCGTATGTATTTATGCTTTATGACAGTTTTAAGGTGTCTGAGAGTACCATGCTTCAGTATTTATAGAACATTTATGTCTACCTAATAATCATAAAATCAGTTATTCATTGATAGAAGAAAACCCATGGAACTGACAACACGTTTGAGAAACCTGCTATTTAGAAATGACAATGTTTTAACATATTTTCTGGGTTATACAGATAAGTAACTTTGAAACTTCCCAAAATTTAAAACAGATTGTAAAAGAATAATGAGTTATCTCCCTTTTTACAATTTCTGCTTACTGCAATGCATTCTTTGTATTTTACTTTTCCCATGATCAAGCCTTAAAATGGAAAATAGTTATGAAATTTATGTTCAACTGTAAATCGTAAAGACAAAACCATTTAGATATTGGGAGTTGGGCTGCTTCTTTTTTTAACCTTGAAATACTCGTTGCATGATTGTTAGCAAGCAAAGAATTTATTAAAAAAAACATTATAGACACGGAGTGATTATAGATCGTTATTATGCTAAGTTGATTTCAGATTTGAGAATAATTCAAGGTTGACAGAATGGCCTACGAAATCCTTTCTCGGGTATTTTAAGGTCTTTCTAAAGAACGCCTAATGACACAATTTGCATGTTTTTTTCAGCTGTACATATCAACAACTTCTAAAATAGGTAACAGCAAGTACCAGATTCTTAAGCATCTGTTCAAATATGCGTTTACTTTTCAGATTTTGCGTCGTAAAATCCAAACCAGACCGAAAGAAGAGAATGGCAGCGGCCGTAAATGTTTTGGAGGGTCGATGCGAAATGGAAAAGGGTGAAGTAATGGCATTTGTCAATTTCCAAGAGAAAATATGGTATTTGGTGCTCGAATGTTTTCCGAAAAATAAATTAGACAGTAAAATTGCTGAAATGAAAGAAAAAGGTTTTCGACCTTACAAAAAGGAAATTATCAGAGTTGATGAGCCAATTGACAATAAACAATACTTTCGAAGACCACCGCCAGTAAAAAGTAAAAGTCATAATACACCTGCTGAGTTCGAAATATTCGATGGAATGAAATGGACATTTAATATTTCTGATGATATCAAAGCAAGTTTTGACAGTGACTACATGGACAACAGAGACTTACAATATTACAAGCATTTACCAGAAAGTTTACGCAAATTTGTTATAGAACCTAAAACAAATGAAGAACGTACAATTATTGGTGCAATAAATCTCACACCAGTTGGTGTAAACGATCAAAAAATTAGAGAGGCAGCAACAATGTGGGTAAAACTTGAAATTGACGACGATATAGTCAGAGCTTACTTCAAACAAGAAGTTATTCCAGAGGAACCGGAAGTCAAAAAGGAAAAGCCAAATCTAGATCTACTGAAGACACCGGAAATAAAAATTGAGAAACCAACAGTTCCGTCCATTCCAAAGTTCAAACCATTACCGCCTTCAGTTATGGAGCGATTGATGAAAACAAGTCGGCCTCAAATAATAAGTATGAATATTAGTATTTGTTTTCCTTTTTACAAAATCACGTGATCTCCCAGCTGATGTCAATAGAAGATCATTCTATCCAGAAACGGTTATCACATTATTACCGTGATTATAGTTATATAAATACACAAACATAGGCATATGTAGAGCGGGATATTTCTCAACAATTTCATTCCAACCCGTTGTAGTATGTAAGCTTCGCTTTTGATTCATGATTATGTTTGGAAATGCTTATATTTAGTTCTGGTGGAACTTGTGAAGTGTAAAGTCGAAATAAGATTTTAAAACAAGAATCATACAATCTGTAATATTTTTGTAGATCGGAGACCAGGTAAATGGCTTGAAGTTTAGTTGCCAGAAGAATCTATAATTTGAAATTAGCGCTTTATTATTTTGTTATCATTATAGAATGTGCAGCATGTGTGAATTTTTCTTATTTATGCATACATTTGTATCTTACTTCAGAATTATGTCATTTTTTAATTTCTTTCCTTTTCGTAAGCAGTTTTTTGTTTTGATGCATTTGCTTTTTTGTTTTAAAATGATTTAATTAGTGCACGTTTAATATGCCACAAGGAAAAAAATAAACTTATGCAGAAAATTTTTAAGAGAGTGTGAAGAATTCACCAAATTTAATTTTGCATGATATATTATTCAGAAGCGGAAAACCTGATTCTCGGGATGTATTTTGTTATTTTTTAACTATTAAAAATGCATGCTATATCTAATATACACTGACATTTAATATGTAATTTACCCAGTATCATTTTATAATTTGACACTATATGCTTTGTTCATCACACTTGCAAGTCTGTGCGCATAAAAACATGAACTTATTTTCTTTCGTGTTTACCCAGTATAACTGGCTTTATATTACACAATTAAATTTTTATCATGAGGTTCAATCAAGTTTAAAAACACTTACACAACGAGGAAGTGCATGTCCGATCGCATGTTTAACTGCAGCATTCATTGGAAGATTATTGTGTTGCTTGTAAATAGCCTTTTAACATATCATTATTAAGCATCTTAAAATCCATCGCAATTCATATTATCATTAAAATGTTTTGCTTCACAGAATGTAAGTGGCTAGAGGGCATCAAGAAAATTTGCAATTTACTGATGTGAAACTTTCTTGTAGCGGTTGTGAATTCCAGTGAAAAAACAAAGGCTACGTTATAAAGCATTTCCTGAAATCTATTCTCCTCTAATTAGGACTGTTTGATCTTATTTTCATTCCTTCAATGGGACTGTGATTTTCTTTGAAATTTGTTGAACTGTATATTGTCTCCAGAGTGGTATATTTTTGTGCAAATGTGCCGAATCTTTAATTCTCAAAGATCTAGCTTTCTTATGGTCCTTTATATAAAAACAATAAAAAATGTGACAATTTATTATTTCTATTTATTATTATTTTGTATTTCAAAAAACACAGCTTTAATACGTTGAAACTCAAATCAGATAAAGCCGAATGTGCTAATTTTAATTAATTGCTTTTTTATTTTGTTGTCAGTAAAGTATTTCTTCTTATATTTGCAGTTGAGAAAGAATCGAAGGCAATTACGGGCAGAAGCCTTCGCAACCTTTCCAAATATGTACCAGAAGGGTTGACGCTGGCAGTCCATCTTGACCTTCCTGACAGCACCATTACTGGCCTCGGTTTCGATGCAATTTCTAATGGATTATCAATGGCGGATGTAACCTACAAAATTCTGTTGTACTGGAAAAGAACAAGAAAGGATAAGAAGGATGTTGCAGTTGAAATGTTAGCCGGTGCATTGAGAGAAATGGGTCGAGTTGAGGCAGCCAGTGTGGTATTAGAATGCCATAAAGACAGCAAAGAAGTGACGCCAGAAGCATTCGCACAAATTCTTTCTCAGATGTCATGAGAGTGTTTGTGTAGTTTTACTACTTGTTTTCTGCATTTATGTTGATACCTTATTTATTTTTTATTGTTCCTCATTTTAACATAAGTCCCAGTTTATTACTGCCAAGTCAGAATAGGTCACTTTAATTGTTACAATGATCCAACAGAATGTACTTTACTGTTATCTACGGTATATGAAGTTTTCTTTCGAACTATATATTGTTTTACTGAAACATGTATAATCACAAAATGTTATGGATCTGTTATTTTCATTTGAAATATGTTACACGATTTAAAAAAAAAATCATTAGGCCACGTGTATTCAAAATTTGACTTTCAGATTTACAAAAAGTGCCTTATTATGAAACAATATTTGTAATTTACTTTTTTAAATTGCATATTCATAATAGTTTTATATTTGTGGATAAATAACGCCGTAAACTTAGTTTTCGAAATATTATGCATTTGTTTGATTTAAATGTAAAATCATAAAAGTCACCAGTACAGATCTCTAGCTTCTTACGTCTGCAGTTGACATCACCAATGCGGCGGTCTTGACATAAGCATTTTTTTTCAGTTAGAATTTTTGCCATTATATTGTTGCATGTCAACTGTTTCTTCCAATTGCTAACAATTCTTCTATCAATAAACTTGTGCCACGATAAAGATGAGACATTGCTGAAGTTGACCTGTTCCTCCGAACAAAACAAGCAATTTAATGTATGACACAGTTGAAAGACTGCATCTTAAACACGGTCATTTAAGACATTAGCATGATTTAATGTAGGCTTTTTATTTTTAAAAATCAAACTTCTGGTATAAATAACCGAACACGTTTACGTCTAGCGACACGCATAGACAAGTGTTCAAATCTCATTTTACGGGATACATTGTAGAAAGTTTAATGCTTGTAAAGAACGGTTTCTGACTAAATTTTGCAATTCCTATTCATTATTCGTCTTGTGGAATGAATGAAGATGAAACTTAATGTGATTAAATATCTGTGATAATAAATTGTTTATTTATTTTTTCTTGTTCACAAATTTGTTCTACGCCTTTACTGTTCCCCCGAGTTCATTTGCAAATATCTGCCTAAAGGAACGAAAGTGAATTGCATATATTTTAAACACAGTTTTAATCCATAGCAAATGCATGATTACGACAAAAAAGTGTAATCAAAATTATATTGCAATTCGTTACTGTGGAGTGCACTGGTGAAAAATATAAACGGATTGGTGCTGTCATTGTTCACTAAATATCGATAATTACAGCAAAATTCGCCAAATTTAATAATCAACAGATGTCAGTAATTTTTTATTGAACATTTAAAAAAATAGAAGAATTACATCCTATCAGAGTAAATCTTTCATTTTCAACAATTATCTATCCAAAATTCAAGTACAGATGCAATGAATTTCATTCTTGGAAAAAAACAAGTTGCGGACTGATATCTCTGAAAACCATCAAGTATAAATGTCCACCGTGTGATAAACAGTTGACTAACTATAGAAGTCTGTCTACACTGATGAAAACTATCGAAAAAAATTTCGAATTCATATAGCAGATTTCGTTGGTTACAGAAAGAATTTGCAGAGTAGAAACAGTGTTCTAAAATCAATGATCCAGGAAAAAGAAATCCAAGACAGAATAGAGATCATGATGGCAGTACCATATACATGTACATCTCTAAATAGAAACAATTTCGGAAGAGTGTCGGAAATCTATATACATTTGTTACTTTAGCAACTTTTGGCTAAATACATCTAGAACAATACCACCGAGACTAAACTTGAATACTAATGTTTATAAGTCTAAATTGATTATAAACATCCAATTTTTATCTTACCTGGTCCGAAGGACCATGTGAGCTATTGCCATCACTTGTCGTCCGTCGTCGTCGTCGTCGTCTAGCATTAGCTTTAACAATCTTCTCCTCAGAAACCACTAAGCCAAATGGAACCAAACTTGGCAAGAATGTGCACTGGGGGATCTTTATGAAATTTGTTTTTCTTTCCGATCGGAAATGTCAATATAGCAGCCAGACCCAATAATGTGTTTTGATTGGCTTAAATTTTCAAATATCCTCTTGTCAGTAACTACATTGCCGATAGAATTGTTGTATTGTTTGAATGATTCTTGGGTGTCCTCTACCGAAATTGTGTTTTGGTGCCGATCCGAAATCCAAGATTAACGGCACCGCGGGAGAAAGTTTAACATTGGACCCTATTGGGAATACACTTAAAGATTTTCTTGGAAACGACTGTGACAGTTTAAGCTAAACATGCCCATAAATGTTCATTGAAAGGTCCGCTACCAAAACCGTGTTTTTGATGCCGATCGGAATTCAAAGATGGCGGCAACCGTGAAACAAAGTTTAATATTGGACCCTATGGGAAGAACACTTAAAAAATCTTCTTCTTGGAAATGACTGTGACAGATGAAACTTAATATGTCGATAAATGGTAATTGGAAGGTCCTCTACCAAAACCGTGTTTTTGATGCCGATCGGAATTCAAAGATGGCGGCAACCGTGGAACATAGTTTAACATTGGACCCTGTGGGAAAATACACTTGAAAATCTTTTTCTTGGAAACGACCAAGCGAGTTCAAGGGAAACATGTCCATAAATGTTCAGTGGAAGGTCATCTACCAAAACTATGTTTTTGATGCCGATCGGAATTCCAAGATGGTCGCCACCGTAGAACATAGTTTAACATTGAACTCTATGGGAAATACACTTGAAGATCTTCCTCTTGGAAACAATTGACAGTTGAAGCTCAACATGTCCATATATGTTAATTAGAAGGTCCTCTATCAAAACTGTTTCTGATGCCGATTGGAATTCCAAGATGGCCCCCATCGTGGAAGAGTTTAACATTGGACCCTACTGGAAATACATTTGAAGATTTTCTTGGAAACGGCTATAACAGTTGACGCTAAACATGTCCATAAATGTTAATTGGAAGGTTATCTACCAAAACCGGAATTCCAAGATGGCCCCAATGTGCAACATAATGTAACATTGGACCCTATGGGAAATACACTTGAAAATCTTCTTCTTGGAAATGACTAAGAGAGTCGAAGCTAAACATATCCATAAATGTTCACTGGAAGGTCATCTACCAAAATCGTGTTTTTGTACTGATGGGAATTCCAAGATGGCCATCACCTTGAAAGAGAGTTTAACATTTGGACCCTATGGGAAATACACTTGAAGATCTTCTTGGAAACAATCTTGGCAGTTGAAGCGAAACATTCCCATGAATGTTCATTGGAAGGCTATATGCCATAATATTGTTTCTGATGCCGATCCGAATACCAAGATTGCCGCCACCATGGAACATAGTTTATCATTGAATCGTATGGGAAATACACTTGAAGATCTTCTTAGAAACATCTAAGACATTTGAAGGAAAACATGTCCATAAATGATCACTGGAAGGTCATCAACCAAAACTGTGGCCACCACCATGGAATATTAATGCAGGAACCTATAGAAATGCACTTGAAGGTCTTCTTCTTAGAAATAACCTAGAATTGGTCAGTTTAGAACCATGTGAATCTCTTGTTCTAATATTCTACAAGTAAGCTGTTTGAGAGAATTCTGTAATAAAAAAAACTTCTATTTTCCCAACAGAGGGGAGCAGAATTTGTTTTTCGTATGTTCAGCCGTGACGGTCAGATTGTTCCGCTCATATATAACAGAACTTTTTAAATTTTTCTTCATTTTGATAGCTTCAGCGATTGATTATTGTGACGAAGATAAGACTGTCCTTATCATAGATTATATGAAAGTGTAACAGCCGATTAGTTCCGCCAGTTGCTTTGTTCCGTCGGAACTTTTCAACTAGCTACTTTGTTCCGTCGAAATTTTCCAACTAGTTATTTAATTCCGGAGGTAGTTGTAAAGTTCCGGAATAAACTCCTGTTCCTTTTTTCCGCCGGAACTTTTCAACTAGGTGCTTTGTTCCGCGGAATTTTTAACTAGGTGCTTTGTTCCGCGGAACTTTTCAACTAGCTGCTTTGTACCGCTGGAACTTTTCAACTATCTGCGTTGTTCCAATGCTTGTTCTTAACGGAATAAAGCGTACAGAACTTTAAAGCTAGCTGATTTGTTCTGGAGGAACGTTTCAACTAGTTACTTCGTTCCGGTTTTACTTCTTTTGCATGAATAAAACTTTATAACTAGTTGATTTGTCCCGCAGGAACTTTATAACTAGTTAGTTTGTTCCGGCGGAACTTTTCAATTAGACATGGAAAATATTAACTAGTTATAAAGTTCCGGTGGAATTTATCAGCTAGTTGAAAAGTTCCGACCGGAACAAATGAGCGCTTATAAAAGTACTAGCAGATTATTAGTTCACTGATAAGAAATCAGAAGCCTCTGATTTTCTATAGCTATCGGTAATATCCTGTTAGTGACTCAGCTGCAACTACTCTTTAAGGTACGACAATACTTTCATTTTCCCTGTCTTTCGTAAAGGTAAAAGCTATCATTGTTCACCCAGTGTACAAATGAATAGGAAATTTATAAAATAACCACCGAAATCCTTCAAAATGACGGTCCTGGGTGACCGAGGGCTAACGTCGCTACTCATAACCACTAGCATAACAGTGCTGTCGCGGATTCGAATCCTGCTTGTTCCCATCCATGTGTTGTTACCCGACACTTTCCCAAGGTCAGGCTTTTCACTGGGTGAGCCAGTAAGTCTGGTAGTCACGATATCGCTGATGCTACACCCCAACTACTTAACACAACCTTTCAAAATGACTGAAAATGGAACATTAAATAGAACAAGCCCAGTTTAATCTTATGATTTCGGACATGATTCCTATATCGCAGTAATAATTCGTTCTTCTTACCTGAATTCTGACTTGTTACCAACTTTGTACAATGGGAAATACGACGGATGCCTCACATGGAGCAGAGCGTGCTTACCTTCCTGACCAGCTGATCTCACAACCAGTTTTTATATTAGTTTGTATTGTCCTAGCTGTGTTTCGTCTGTTTTTACTTCCTTGTTTGTTTGTTTGATCCTTTGTTAGTAATGTTCTTGTCTGGTCATCTGCATGATTTTTTTAACTTTGGTAATCTTCCCATTCTATCAATAAACAACCACAAAATTGGGTTCCTTGGAAAAACTTGTTCCAAGCACATGGAATAATATTAATAAATCTGTCCGTATTTTCAAATGTAAGCTAAAAAAATTGTTTGTCCATACAGGAGGTTCTATTAAATATCAACAAACCTAAAATCACAATAAAATGGAAAACTCTGCTATGCGGCTTTCAAATTAATGTTCAATCAGTAGTTCTTTGCTGAATACCTAGAAGTTTCTTTAATTTACACCATCTGATGGAAAAAATATATTATTTACCTTGTTTTAGGATATCGGTTTTAACACCGTCCCATTCTGAAATATGAGATGAATTATTCATCCTGTACCTTTACTTTCCATAGACATTGAAATATCTTGCATAATGTCAGTTAAAAAGGGGGAAAGGGAACGTCTGTTAACAGCCGGTCAGACATAGCACGGTCATTACCTGCTATATCCATTATAGTACAGTGGGGATATTTTTCCAGCTATAACATAATACGTGTTTATTGCTCCAACTTTTCAACTGACATCTATACCACCAGTTGCGAAAACCTGAGTTTGCCATCGTGCCTACCTCTTTCAGTGATAAAATATGATCCAGCAATCCATGCTGTAACGGTTTCGAGCGAGTCTAATAGGTTGATAAAAGAAACTCAACTTGAAAAAAATCTTGAATACGAAATTTATGAATTTAAATATACATGTACAAATCGATTCTCTCATACATCTTATATATGCAAGCTTTCTGAGGACCATATATTATGCTATCTGCTATCAGTTTCATGGCACAAGCAACTCCGTTCCATAAATTTTCCTTTTTTTAGCATCAATCTACCAACTGCCACTGCGTGTCTTACATGATACCATATGCTGAATCCTGATTATGCTACAATGACTTTTTGAACAGGGCTTAGCTGTTGACAGCTGTTGTTAGGAAAGTTGCTTATGCAGGGATTTAAGACAACCAAATTTAAAGTCGTACCTTCGTAAATTTTGTCGGTCGCCACGAGCTGATGGAACACTTCAAGGTGTCTATGTCCCAGCTAAGTAATGATATCTGTTCATCATAAATGAATAGAATAAATGAGTCGTAGATTCCAGACTTTAACTACTCCCGGATCTGATTATTACTTGATTTGACATGAAATCGGCCGACGGATGAAGCTGGCAGAGCAAGAGATGGTTATTGTGTCGACGCACCTGGTTTCACTCCTATAGGAGTTCGTGCGGTTCGCCTTCATTTGATTCTGGATTTGTCATTTGATTCACGAATCCATAAGATTTTATATCTGCTTAGTAGCTACTGTTTTTCTTATATAATGTGATAAGTATCCAGTTGGATCTAAACCAACAGAACGTGATGTTTTAGTTCGTATGACTTACAGCAGATACATAGACACACAACTTCCGTCATAATAACAAAAGACTGGCTGAACGTGGAAGTCTTTTATACAGGGACTGTTGAGCAAGAAAACAAAATAACGTCTGGTCAGGCTAAGTTTATACTGCAGTCGTAATTCCTATACCCAAGTGATTTGTTTTAAATTAAAATTCTTCAATTTAACATTCAAGTCCTTTAACACTTTTTACCAATATTAACTGCAAATGGCAAATATCTATGGAAACAAAGGAGAAGGCAACAAATTAATGTATAAAAATCTTAAATTCAGTAAAGCATTATTTGGTATCAGAT
>JAOXYJ010000025.1:1596960-1611492 GCA_028566555.1 Lithophaga nigra
TTGTGTAAACCTCATAAATTGTACATAAAAATATGCCTATTTAATGGATGAAGTGAAATGTCAAAATTAAATAACAATTTACAATTATTTTAAATGAATTAACAGGACAAAAATTGGATTCCTACTAACTGGAACTGAAGCTAAACTTGAGGCTGACTATGTTCATTTAACTGACTGTAAGTTACTACAAATTAACACATGCAAGTGATCAGTATTCCCTAGTTATAGCTAAGCAAACAAAATTTTGTAATTCTATCAGATAAGAGTAACTAAATCCCATCAAACTCTTTTCTGAAAAAAAAAAAGAATTTTTAAACATTGAAACAATTTAATAAACTTCTCCATAAAAATAAAAGTTATTCTTTTAACAGATTTGTGTTTCTTTAAACTATACCAGATATACCAAAAATGAGTTGTCAAGGTGATACAAGGTAGACAACCCACCCTTTGACAAAACAGAGAGTACAGTTTAACCACCTGAGGATGGCTGCAGTCAACCTTTAGCCTTTGACCCAAGGTCACAGGGTCACATTCAGCTTTCTTTCCGGAAATGTCTGAGGGAAGATCATAACACATTGTTAGCAAATTCCCTCCCCACAATTTTATCTTGTTTAAATAATAAGGAATGGTCAGTACATGTCTTCTATTACCAGCTGATATTTGAGGTTTAATTACCAGTGCTTGATGCCAAGATTCAAAAACACAAGGATTGGCAAAAAAATATTAGTTTGAAAGTTTTAAGGGGTGAAATTAATTATTTTATTATTTATCAAAGTTCCTTGTGTATTGAGCTTCAAGTACTGGCAAGTTTTCCCTACCCAACATTTTAACCACAATTAAATAATTTTATTTACCCCTTTCAAACCTCAAATATGGCTGTTGTAAAAACTTGAAACCTGAGAAAACTGGTTTCTTTCCATGACTAAATATTTAGCTTCTTTTTACCATCAAAATTTATTTCAACTTCTGTTCATTTTTAATGCCAAATAGTAAATTTTCTTCAGTTTAAACCAATCCATGACTGACCAATTAAATGAAGATATAAATGAACTAAAGTATGGAATTTTTACAATACCTTGCAACGATGACCTCTGTTTTTTTCTTCCCATAATGCAATTTTGTTTAAGTTGAGATGAAAGCATCCTTTATCACAAGCACATAAACAATTTTCCTGCCAAACTGACCGAAGACATATCAAATTAAGCAGAAGAAGAAAAAAGACTAGTATGCAAATGAAATGTTCCAAAATTTTAAACTGGTGATGAAATGTACAAATTAATCAGCATTTTTTTAAAACTGCTTCATTTCAGGTTTTTTTTCAGTAATTTAATTTATTATTTATTTTTAAAAATGCCAAAAAAACCCTAATTTTCAAATCAATTTGGGGATGTTTGGAACATATTTTTGATATCAGTCTTCAATTTTTCAAGTTAAGCTTCCTGTGATAATGTAATTTCATGTTAATGAACAAATAGTTGAAGATTCTTGGTACTAATGCAAGAATAAAAATGTTACATTTTTCATGTTAAAGACCTATGGTTTTCAGGAAAAGTTATATACCAGATCATTTGGAGGGGAGGAGGGTTGTTCAACTTTAAAAGAAAGATATCGTGGAATTGTTTGATACTTTATTTACAATGTAATGTACTTGTTTTATTATGAGTTTTATAAAATTCATAAATCAAGGTTATTCCAATTTTATTTTAATGTGTTCAGTGTTCAACTTGTATGTAATATTTTTAAAATGGCAAACATTTTTGTCTTGCGCTTTTCAAAATTTTTTAGAAAAAACTGTTCAGTTTTAATTATAGTTCAAATAAGAGCTGGAATAAATTTCTGTTCATTATTTTATTTTACTTTTTTCTATTTGAAGCAATTTTAAAATTACCCAATACATGGGCAAGATAATTCAAATAAACGTTTAAATTTTTTTCATAATTTGGCAAAATTCATGTATGAGTTTAATATTCTAATTAATTTGGCAGAAAAATGCTGAAACTGAACTACGTTTCATTAGGACATTTATAAAAATGTGATGTGCTTGAACATGGATGCCAAATGGGGATGTTGCACATATACAACTGCAACAAATTTTCCACCTACAGCAGACAATAATGGCTTATATCACCCCAACCTATTCTGACAATGAATTACTTCATCATTTTTATTTTTTTGTTCTGAGTGCTTGGAAAGAGACAATATCTCCTAACTCTCAGGGGAATTTTCAAACCAGCACTTCCAATTAAAAAGCGAGAAAAAATGTTGCAGCTATTTATGTCAACAGGATCGACCCTGATGGCTGTTGCAGCCCTACATAAAGAGATGCCAAATTAAACAACATACTTTCTATTTATAATTTTGATGATTTTTTTTCACTTATTTTAACAGCGTAAAGTGGGAGGTCCTATTATCGACAAAATAATGCTAAGATGACGATGTTTTTGTCGAGGACAGGTCCCAGAAATGCAAACAGCAATCATCAAACATCCTTGATACAGTGAGTGTATGTGAGATGTGTTTAGGGATTAACCAATTACATCATGTTGGTGTCAGCAAAATAAAAGTGTCTGGGGATAATTTTGCCTGCATATGGTGTCACACAACATGCATATTGAAGCCAGTCTACTTCGTAACACGTAACATGGTTAAACATAGCACAAGGGCAGCAGTTTCATTCTAAAAACAAGGTGTATAATCAATTGGGGGGCAGGGCCATATGCAGAGATTGATATCACTTCCACCAACATGAGTTTACTGGTAAAAAATCAAAAAAATTCAAAACATGAATTAAAACTTGCATTTAAAAGAATTAAGAACAAAAATTAATAAAAATTCAATTTATATAGACCATGATAAATTCAATCTTGAATTAATCCAGCAATTTTTGTTTGCTGGTCAAAAAAATTTCAGTTGAAAACAATGAAACTACGATTGTCATCGTAATTTAAACATTTACAAGGAAGAAACTGCACTCTTTCTAAAACTGAAGAAATGACATTTAAGTAAAACAGAATAGCACTCACTTTATAAAGGATGTTTTTAGGCCGACAGCAGGTGATGATTTTGTAAATGTCTTAACATGGAACTTATCAACTTACCAGGTGTATAAACAAAGGTCTGGGGCTCACTTTGCTTACCACTACACCTCACAACAACTTGTATATTTACTTTGTTCGGTACACATGTGTCACGGTATGGAGGAACAGTACACACCAAATGGGTCTGCAAAAAAAAATCAAAAAATTACTTGATTAAACTGAATGGTGCCTAACCCTACTTTCGGCAACTTTTCATCTTTATCATGATGACCAGTGATGCCAGTACACCTAAAGTGAACCATTAAACTTTCCAAGGTAATTATGTATGGATTACTACTTTCTACTGGTCTGCTTAGACTTTTGTGACTTTTGTTTTGACTGTAGGATGTTTTTTTCTGGTATGAAGGACTTATAATGAAAAGGCACACTAATGTAACTATAGCTTTATATTATGTATCTAAAACAAATAACAACTTTCATACAGTATAGTTCTAGTGCACAATGCTTTGCTTTAGTCATTCTGAGGTTACTTTGTAAATATATTTGTCAGTTTTAAGTAATTTTTCAGCTGTAACTTTGATGGGGGTAGGGGATAAAAGGGAAAGCCTCAGCAGCCATTCAGCTGATTGATTGATTGAATGATATTTTTATGCCACTTTCAGCAATTTTTCAGCTATATTGTGGTATCCAGTTTTTATTGAGGCATGAAGTCAGAGTATCTGGTGATAAAACACGACCTTCAGCAGGAAAACTTGCAATCATTAAGTTTGGAGTTGAGCACACCTTGCCTGGTTCAAACTCACAATCCCAGTGTTGACATGCCGGTGATCAATAGCAGATGTGACCAACTACATTACCTAGACCACTCAGCCACCAAGGCACCTTCCAGCTGATTGACAAAATCCCCAACCTTGGATAGTTGTCTGGTAACCTTACAAATGAAGTGGGGAGAACAGGACTTGAGTTACAATAAATATGCAAAATTGCTTTGGCTATAAAATTTACTGCTTCCAAGTATTTATTCTTGATCAACATATTTTAGAATATTTAGCATGGTTCAGTCATCTGAGCCGCCCCAACATGATTTATTTAACTTCAGTAAATCAAAGAAAATCATAAGGTTTGATAGTATTGGATACTGAAAATGCTGAGGAAGCTTCAGCAATAGATAATAGTTTCTGACAAGGTAACTTCTAAAGGTGGTATAGAACTATGAATAGATCGTATCTGCAAAGTTCTACTTCCAAAATTTCTCAAAATTTTAACCAGTAGAGACTGCTCATTGTGAATACTGAACTGACATAAAACGACGATAACTGTTACAGGACTGGCCTATGATCTATTCTGTAGAGTTTAAAGTCCATCAGACGAGAAACTTGGTTTAATAAGTCTAAAATAATACAATCTATGCACAGAACATTACCATGAATGAAACTGTTTATAAAGCTCATCTGACCTTTGCGTTAAGTAAGTTAAAAATCTGAATTTTTTTAACAGAATAAATGTCAGGGTTTCTTTTATGGTCAATTTAAAGCTAAGTAAATTATACTTCAAAATTGAAGTACTTGTAGTAGTAATATGCAATTGTTTATTAGGCAAATATCAATAAAAACCAATTGTTCTTTCAGCTTCAGAACAAAGTTATGCAGAATAAATATTAATTGTTGGCTTTTTAACGCCACGTCAGCGCAAAATGGCTATATCGTGGCGAGATAGGCAGAATAAAAGAGCTATACTGAAGAAAATGTTTAATCAACTACCGGCTGGAAGTAATCCTTGTCAATTTCAGATTCTTTTTCCCAGACCACTGGTCCATCTTCACCAGAAATTTCTTGGAAAAAAACCTTTGTTCCCTTCATGAAGTTTTTTCCTATCATAATGAGCTCAGCATCACCATTCACTGTTGACTCTCTCAAACTCATTTTACAAATTTCTGGTTGTCCAATAGGCTGAGCTGCAATAGAGACAAAACAAATTTTGTTGATGACACTGAAATATGAATTACATTGTCAGATTTGAAGAGATGACTAGATATTCTTTAAACTTCATGTAGAAAATATAATTGTTACAGTAGAAAGATTTTGACTGAAAGGTCCATAAAACTTGCAGGAAAATATTTGAATGGTTTAAGTAATCTTTTAGTAATCTTTCAGCTGTTTCACAGCTGTTGGACAGCAACCAGTTTAATTGGTAGGTTTGGGTTGGTTGCTGGGAGCTGTCATTATTTTCTTAAACATTTTTGCAGCTATATTATGACCACCAGACATTCTTGGACAGCTTTCATGTCGTACTAGTAAAACCAGCCTTTTGTCCAGAACACATGAAATGCTGTGAATCTTGAATCCAGGACAAGTGTTAGAATCAATGACCTTAACTACTTGATAATGCAAAAATCTTATTTAACTGGTTCAGCAGGCTGAAGTACAAGGGAAAACCTCTGACCCCTGCATATAAAACTGAGAAAGTGTGTTACATCAGGTTATAGCAATGTGTATCTTAGACATATATCTGTTACATGTTTCATGTGTTTGTTCAAAGTCAGAAAAAACTCACAACCTAGAGATAACAAGCTAGTGATCAGTACAGATAAATGTGACCACCAATATGAAAACCTAGTTCCTGATCTTGCTACTGCTGCATGCTTTGCTCTGCGGTAATATGCAGAGCTCTGGGGTAATATGACTCATCGAAAACAAGAACATGACCGCATGTGACAATGAACGATTTCTGCAAAGTGAATATTCTTCATTTTATATAATTTATATATCTCCAGGACAAGAGGCTAGTAAATAAAACACATATTTGTTGTTTAATCATATTGTATCTTGTCTGTATTTACAATGTTTTTTCCGTATCCAACTGAAGGCACAGCTAATTAACTCTTGCTTTCTTCACCAGTAGATCTAATCACCAAACTTACATCCAAAACATACATTAATGATACCATCTACCCAGATCATATGTTCACCAAAGTTTAAAGATATGAAATTTACTTTATTTAGATTATTTTATAACTTTTTAGCATTTAGTCTGTTAAAATGGATATGAATATTTATTCTTTGATCTTCAAGTGATTAAAGTTTAATTCAATAAAAATTACCGATGCAAACCGCAAATTTCTGAGTACTTGGAAATACATCTTAACAAGAACTTACTGCAGTTGATAGACCGTGATGCAACCTGCAAGATCTGAATATTTCCGTCTGGTTTCTGAAACTGTACTCTGAATATCAGCCTAGCCTTAGTACTCTTCTTCTTGGCTTTCTGAATACCAACTCTGTTCTCAACATCTGCATTTCTTAGCTTCAAAATACCTACATTATCAATTCTACAAAAACACATACAACATAACATGGAATTAAAATTGTGATCTTTTCAAATCATTGGACTTGGATATTTTTTTCAATAAACCAGTCATAACGACTTTCATAAATTCTGTACCTACATATATGCATAGTATTATTGGAGCTATATTAAGTGTATCAGAAGATTAAACTTCAACTTCCTGAACATCTGCATGGTACGATTACTACTGTGAAATTAGAACATGAAAATTAAAACTATCTTATTACCGTTTCCTTATACTTCATGATTAATCATGGTCATCTACATCATGTAAACACCATTAGGGAACTCAGTCCATGGACACTTACTGATTCAATCATTCTATTGTTTAGAACCATAAAGCTAATATCATTCATGTTTTTATTTCTATCAGCCTCACTTTATTAAACAATAGCAAAAGCTTTGAAATCAGTAAGCATCCTAACCTTAGTCTCCCACAGTGAAAACAATCCTTTCAACTTACGAGCATGTTTTATCATTAACAGTGTCCATTTCCATTTCAATGACAACAGTTCCATCAATCTCTCGTTCCTGACAAGGTGTAGAATTTTTACCACACACTTTACACGCTTGGTAGAATGCATGAGGTTTGACACGACCTCCGTCATTACCTATAAATACTTGTAATGTGGCGTGGTCAACATCTCCAAACAACTGAAATGTAAGAGTAACAAAAAATTTATATTATGAAATACCAGTGCTCATCTTTACAAAACCTAATTTTTAATTTTAATTAAATCTCTTCAGTTTATTCTAGAACATTATATAGATTGGGTTGTCAGGGTATACAGTCACTTTCAGCAATATTTCAGCTATATCCAGACTAGACTTACTTGACGAAGAAATTCCAGGCAGCTAACCAGCTGACCCACTGAAATCCCTGACCTTGGGTACATGTCTGGATATGTTAACACATGAAGCAGGGCAAGCAGAACTTAAACCCTCCATGGCAGTGTTGGGTTAATTGCTCTCAGTCAGCAACTTCAACAGATGGAAGACTTTGAAATACCATTTATCAGTGAAATAAAACATCATCTCATATATCTCAGGTTAGTTTCACTCCAATGACATTACAGCATTTATTCTGTGAAGCATTCACTATCACTAAATCTTTATTCCTTTTGAGAATGAAGACAAGCATGTTTATATCTTTATTTTTGTTTGAATAAATATAGAGCTAATCAGTATACTATCAACTGTCATAAATATACCACTCGTGACTTTCACATATATACAGTAAATAATTTCAATTTTATTCTAACTCATATGCACATAACTCTATGTAGTTATTTAGTTACATTTGTACGTTAAAAAATGTTAAAGCACTCATCAATACTCACCGATTTCGTCATGTATAAAAAGTATAAGCTTTATCAATTCTAATTGAAAAAGATGAAAGTAACAAATGACCAAAATGGCAAAACCCCAGTGGTATCTTGCAAAACTTGTTTTTCTCATTCAATTCTGACACATTTCGTTCTTCTAAATTTTGAATAAAAAGGTGGAAATCTGCCGATTGGCAGAAAAATTTCATCTCTGTCAAAATTTGACAAAATGACTGGAATATACAAAAGCAAGACACCCTCTCTGAAATGTCAACTAATTACTTCTAACACTGAATGACTACATTACCTTTACAACAGGATTTCCCTCTTGAGGAACATTTTTGATGGCTCCACGACTTCCTTCAGTAAGATACCGAGCCCTATGCTGTTCCTCTGGCTGTTCTAGTATTCGTAATTCATACTTATCAGTTCTACTGGGATACTGTTGACAGAGACTGGGTTCCTTTAAATGTCTTCCTCCTCTCTGTGATCTTGTCACTGGGGTTACAGGTGCTTTCATAATTTCACAAGCTTTTGCCGTTTCAAAAGGTGCTGATATTGCACTTGTGCTGCAACAACACAATAAAATATACATACACGTGAAAGTATTTTCTAAAAGGTAAAGTAACCCTATGTTTTACCTTTCTATGTTCCTGTCTCAGAAAATTTGGACATTTCTAGATATAGTGTTTTATTTAAAGATTTCAAATGAATAAAAAACTTCTTTCACGTTTGTTTTTCATCTGTTGTCTACTATAAACAAAATTCAATAGTTAGTCTCACTGTACAATATCTAAGCATATTCTGATGGTAATAATAAGATCCTGAACTAAACTCTGTTTCAGTTCCTTTAAATAATGGATTTGATGGTCCTGCGCATTTATTACCGTATCAAAAACTTCAGCAATCTGACAGAATTTTTATAAGGACTATACATTTCTGATGCCATACCAAATTTTTTCCCCAAATGTTTTCGATATTGAACTATTCCATTTTAAAATTTTTTCCATGTTAATTAATGGGCAGTAATTCTTGAACTTTTCCTTTTACTAGGGGTGGTCAGATAAAGGTAAGTCTGTCCACTAAGTAGCACCCTTTTACCCATAAGGTAGATGGATTAAATTGGACTAAACCATCTATACTGCTACCCCTAAAGCTGGACTCTGTTTATTTACCTGTTGACTAAAAAAATGACCATTTTTTCACATGTGCAGAGAAAAAGCTCGGAGATGTTCATTTCATCCGTTTCCAAGATTTTGTTGCGTACAAACAGCCCGAACACCCAGACAAATTTTTGTCAAATTTAGATAGATAATAATAAAATGTGAGACATATTTGTATTATTTAAAGGAACAGAGTTTAACAATTACAATTTTTCATACAGAACAGGTTACTTCCCTGTTGCAAGAGTTATCTCCCATCCTGGTATAGATATTACACATAGCTACAAATGTAAATATTGTTCATTTTGTAAACTTTTATTTAAGCTTGGTGTGAGTGGTGGAGAAAGTGTACTTTTGCTAATGGACATAATATATGACACTTTTGGAAGTACTGACAACTCAGATTATATATTTAAAATGAAATATCTAAAATTATTCAAAATACCTATCAGAACAGGAAGTAACTTATAAAATACATATGCAAAAAAAATAATTTAAGAATGCCAGTTCTAGACTGCTCCAAGTACATTTTTGTACAACTCAAATATCAAGTGTCAATACTTACACTATAAGAGTAGTATTTGTACTTGTAGTATCAGCACTTGATAGTTTATTTCCTCCAAATGTAAATATTCCTTGTACATCAGATCCAAATTTATTAAAACTAAATTCTGCGGTAGAATTGGCCAAATCAGCTTCAAATAACTTTTCTACTGTCACATCCTCTTTATTAATTGAAGATGGCGCATCAGAATCTCTCCTCATTTTCGGTACTTTGTGAGAATCAGAATCAGTCACAACATATTCCAAAAGCTGTTGAAAACCATGATCTTCAAAATTGTTAGGTTCTGCATCGTTGATATTAAAACGTCCAGCACGGTCAATAAGAGTATATTCAGTGTTTGCAGGTTCCATTTCATGGTTCCCATCGGGAGAAGACAAAATAGTATCACTCCCATTCACAGGACTTGATATCAAACTATCCTGTGGACTGCCCATTCGTGGAATCATATGTGTGGAAACTGTACATGTCAATAACTGATCTAATCCTGATTTATTTTCTAAACTTTCTATCGTTGATATGGTTGTTTGAGCACCTGATACTGATGAAAAAGTTGAAAAGTCTTGACCATTAGAAAAAACATTAAAATCATTATCATTAACAGATGAAGTACTACTTATAAATGGATCACTTAAGGGTGAGTTACTATGTACACTATGAGGTGATGATATCTGTGAATTAGTCAACTGACCGTCACTTTTCTCAACTTTAACAGATAAAGGATTACTACATGGTATACTACAAGGGGTCTCTGGTGTTTTGAACACCAGTTGGTCCTGTTCAGATGAATCGTAAGGTGATGAATTCATATCTGCTTGAATTGTAGCACTTGACACTGAAGTTATTATGTCCATTTTATAGCCAAATTGTCTCTCTTTGGTTTTTAGAACTGACTATCTTGAATTTCTGCAATGTAAAAAATAAAGACATTTCAAAAGCATTGACTATATTGGTTATGTAGTACCGAAAACAATTGTTTCTGTAGGTTTCAGATGATAGGGACAAATTTTGTTTCTCTGGTTAGTTACAACATCTAATATTCTTTCTACAATATTTTACCAACCATCAATTTAGTTGGTTATTAAATATTGTAAGTACAATAATTTTCCAACCATCAATTTGGTTGGCTATTAGATATTCTTTACACAATATTTTATCAACCATCAAATCGGTTGGCTATTTAAGAATATTTCTTAGTTGCCATAAATTTGTTATTTGAACAATGGCTGATATTTTATCCTGAATGCTAGCAAGGGATAAAATATGTGAAAACGATATGAAAGCTCATGTTCAACTATTATAAACTGATGGTGGCCATGAAATATTTTGATTCTAATATGGTTAATTTTGCAGAAATAAGGAATGTAATCTATGTAAGGACGACACCATTTTTGGTAATTTTATGACGTTAAGATGCACAAACCATACTGTGACATCGTCAATTTTAGGGTGAAATGTATTATTACATGAGGCCATGTCTTATTGGAATTTGAATGCCTCTGGTTGTCATGTTTGCCTTTGTTTCCACCACCCCATATTAGAATAAATATCCTTTATACAATATTCTACCAACCATAATACAGTATTTTTTCACTCTAGGAAAATGAATCTAACATCTGCTGTCTATGACTTGCAAAAGACCTATATTCCACCAATAATGATTGTAGATGTCTTGAAAGTTGAAATTATACAATACTCAAAACTTTTGAAGTCATTAAAACATAAAAATCTGGTAAAAATAAAATATTAATACTGGTCGTAATAATCCACAAGGCGTACATTTCATATACATTGTAACTGAACAAATAAAGATGGCCATTACAGGCCCTCATATTATCAAGATGCATGTTCGACATTTTTGGTTCCAAACAGATATGTGATTCTGGAGGACTGAATGCTAACAAATCAAATCAGAAGACATTTGATTAATAATTGTTCTACCAGACTATAAACAAATTCAACTAGAAGACATGTTGTCCTTTAATAACAACAGAAATTTTTAGCAATTTATATCAGGTTTTGTAATACACAACCAATCTGAAAATTTTCTCGGGAAACAGAAATTTGAAATATCTTTGTGTTGTTATAGGAATTGTAAATATTTTCTCTGCAGCATGTAGGATTTTGCATTTTATGTATTGAATCCATTGTGAAATGATTAACTTTTGAGAATTTTCCATTATGTAATAATGAAATTCAACAATCAATATGACTCTTAATTTTGATTTGTATCAGTTAACATAACAAATATAGCTGTTCAAATGTATGTTATTGTCTGTAAGATTATATCAGAATTTAAATCAATTGTTGCTATGAATCCGCATCAAACACCACACATCTTGGACATACTAAGTTTTTGATTGGATCCAGTATAAATACGAAACAGGATGCAAGCTTCCTAAAACACCTTCACAGTGACATTTATTTCTTTGTTTTCTATGACAACTGTCTTCTTAATGTACTTCAATTTCTCTTTATAACCACTTTTTTGCATGAAATCAATATTTCTAATACAAAATCAGTCAGCTAATACTACTTTCAAAAGTAGATGTTGATACATTATTTAAAGCACATGATCAGCAACTTTATACTCTGGCTAATTCAGAGGTTTAATTTTATATCTTAAAATTTGTTGGCAAAAAG
Organism: Lithophaga nigra; assembly: GCA_028566555.1. Classification (NCBI taxonomy): domain Eukaryota; kingdom Metazoa; phylum Mollusca; class Bivalvia; order Mytilida; family Mytilidae; genus Lithophaga; species Lithophaga nigra. The sequence continues at coordinate 1,609,037 of JAOXYJ010000025.1, forward strand.
CAGCTATGAGAATTTAAAAGATGGAACTGAAAAAGTGATCTGACACCTGAAACAAGCAAGAAATGTATCTCTCTTCAGGGAACTTCCACTTTACTTGCAACAACATGCATTAGATGAATATTGGTCACAGTTTTTTTATCATAATGAAAATTAGACCTATGGTTTATGAACCAGTAGATACTTTTTACATTATTAAATTTTTCTAGTTTCTTATTTTTTTAAACTATGTGATGTAATATTCTGAAACCAGTTTATAACATGCTGGCTGAATAGTGGTCTACAGATATTAATAATCCCCATTTTTCAGATGTTGTGCTAAAATATATATATATATTTGAATGCATTTGGGACAGGTCTCTTTTTGATCATTTTTTCTCTTGAATTTTATGTATAAATGTATATAAAGTCTCAGTTGAATTGTCTTGTATTGTGAAATTGAAATTATTACGACACTGTTCTTCTCAAGACAGTCATCCATGTAAATAACATGCATAAACTGGTTTACAGTGACTTGAAATAATGTAATTATAGGATTTAATACTATGACGACCATATATTTTAACATTTTCTTATGGAAAATGTGTGACTGTCTTTATGTATTTATCACATTCATTGTAAAATTACATTGAATACTATAATTCAAATAGAATACCATGCAAAAAAAACCCAAAAACTGAAGACTATGCAACTCCTTACTGTACAATTTCATAAAATAAATCTTCCATTCAGAACCCTAAGTCTAGCTCTGATGTAAGTCTTTGCTCCATTTGAATTATCTCTGATAAAGTATATGCTATTAGAACCCAATGTCTAGCCCCAATGCAAGTCTGTGCTCAGTTAGAACCTTCTATCTCTGATGAAATCTGCGATCCTTTAGAACCCTATGTCAAGTTCTAATTGAACTCTGTACTCAAGCACAATCGTAACTGAATGTCAAGCTTTAATACACATTTGTGCTCAACGAACACCCTAGCCCAGATGCAAGCATGTGTTCACAGAACGCCACGTCTAGCCAAGATACATGTCTGAGCTCAGTTACAAACCTACATACAGCTTTGATGCAAATCAGCTTAACCAGAACACAAGGTCAAACTCTGACCACAGTTGCTCAGAACAACAGGTCTTCCTTTGACAGATATATACTCAACAGCAAAAGAAACACACCATCTCTGTTTATAAATTCAATTTGCATTATCTTTTAACTATCCCCAATAAAATAATCTAAAATTTTGATACAATATTATTGAAATTACAAAGACGAAATTCCGTGAAAATCAGCGGTTTTTAAATTTTGGTTTTTGAATTTTCAAAATTCCAGATTTTTCACCCTGAAAAATGAAAAACAGCACAAAAATTGTAACATTTTGAATCTTTTGCATCATGGATTCAAAACTGAACAATGGAAGCAATTCTGTATCACATTTTTTCTCATGACCCACTATCAAAACGGCTAAAGCCAGACTTGTTTCTACACTTTTCTACTGCAAAACATTATTGTCACTTTAAAATGGGCTTTTCTTGTCAGGAAAATCCAGTGCAAAAATATTAATATAAATGACCAAACTGACATCAATATAGCAAACTGTTAGAATACCACCATCAGAAACAAGTGCTGTGTCATTTGTGTTTATGAGTATATGTTCAGTTAGATCCCTGTGTGACTGCTTACATGGCAGAGGTCTGTCATTTACTGCCAGAACTTGATCTTCATTCCAACACACTAGAATTTGCTGACCAACCTTAAATTAGAATTTGCTGATGTGTCATTTAAACCAATAAAACAAACAAACATACTGACCTTTAGCCAAAGACCTGCCCCTGGAGAAGTAAAAATGAAGACTGACAGTACATCTGGAATTTACCTGCTTAATACCTTGTTATCATACAAAAGTGTACCAAAAAGACTTCATGTTTAAAACAACCTGCATGATACCTACATCACCCTATCTGTAAACATGTAAATATCATTAGACTGATGACAGATTGACTACTGATTGAAAATGACACCTTTTTATGGAAATTAAACTGGAAGATCATTCATTAACCAATATATAACAACCTTGAACATGAATAGATTAATAAAAATAGGTTTTCTAGTTCATTTTAAATTGGTCAGAAAACCAAAAAATGGTGAGTGAATATCAGATGGACTTCTTATTGTAAAAGGTATTCCTGTCATGACCTTTTATGCATTTTAGTAGATAATTACTTTTTAGGTAGTATAAATGATTGCAACACACAGACCAAATAAAAATTTTTATTTAGACATGTTTATTTGCACAAAAACATTGTTGAATTTGATATACCTTTGGACTGGAACAAATTTATCCCTGTTGCAAGCAGAAGATTGAAAGTGCATAATAAGTGTGGAAATATGTTCCTGTCTACTTAGTCCTACAAACTCTGACAGAAGATTTTTGTTTCCAGCTATGGTAGCAGTGTACCCTGTCTACTTA
>JAOXYJ010000025.1:1763683-1780710 GCA_028566555.1 Lithophaga nigra
ATGCAATAATCCTATAATATTCAATGAAGTAAATACTACATAATACTTTTAAACGTTTTTGTGAATTCGTTGTGGCGTATAAATAAAGGAATACGATGATGAGTTTTGATAAATTTTGGTCAAACATTATGACATTACACTGTCGCAAGACGACTTTTGTACAGTCTGCGGGACCGGCTGATATACAGACTGGAAAATATGACGAAAAAGAATATATGTAAATATAAAACATAATAAATATTTCATTTGACTTGGTGTCATCTGTCTGTAAAGATGTATAATAACGAGCTCTCATTAATTTCAAGTGTTGTATTTTAGCTTGTTATATTCTTTGGATTTAGATTTTTATCGGTGTTTTCCTAGATAATTTTTTATTATTTCAAATCTATTTATTTGATATAAATGCTGTAGTTCCAAATGAGATTTATCCCTGAATGTCATGAATGTTTTTGTTTTGTCAATTGAATACACTGTATGTCACAAAATCTGTAAATATCCAGATTTTCTAAAATTTAATGTCATGCTTTAGAACTGTGCATTTCTGCTTTAATATCGAGTACGGTGCTGCTATTTTATATGTTCTTGTAAATTTCAAGTGAAGTACATTGTACTTGTATAGATATTATCAAGTGGTCGGGATAGGAACTGTACCGTAGACAGAAATTGAAATCTGTCGAGTTTATAATTGTGCTTGGTACATTGAAGATGTTTGTAATTCATTAAAACAAGGTTAGATACCTAGCTGTATACCTTTATTCGTGTGCAGTGATGTTGTCATCTCTTGTACGAAGTATCTTGCTTGAATTATCTTGTATATTTGTACCAATGGTTTGGTTTGGTTGTTGGGGTTCATCGTTGCTTACAGCTGTGTTACTACCAGACTAAGTGGGAGATGAATTACCAGCTGACCCGAGGAAACCCCGACCTTCGTTAGGCGTTTTGGTAACTTAGCACACGAAGCAGGCGAGCAGGATTCGATGTTAGGCTTGTAGTCTTAACCATTCGGCCACCCAGGCCCCATTTGTACCTACACTATGTACGTAGGAGCATGGCAACTACACAAGCAAATGCATGAAGATACATTTTAGCCGAGGTAACATCGCGTAGCTATGTAGACGGAAGGTATTATGTTTCCATCTTACCAATAAACAGGTTTCTAGACGTTCGCCATTTATTTGTTTATACTAAACAATTCCTGCAGTCATTGTTTTATATGGCTTTGTTCATAGTGCAGGACTGGCTCACGATTTTGAAGTATCCCATGTCTCTCTACCGTATGAAACTTTGGGTTATTCCTTTTGATTTTTGTTAACTTTGGACTAATGTTAACTTCACGTTTCTCGTTTTCGTTGTACAGAAGTAATCAATTTGCTATCTGATAGTAATATTTGTTTTAAAATTTTTTTCAGTTCACTTGTAGATGCTAAACCTGGATTGTATCAAGACAATTGCCTGTCCCTACTCGCCAATATAATTTCACCCGGTGACATTCTTTTATGCAAATCTCGAAAGTTTTCTTCTTGTCATTTTGCCTTGTGATACTTATTTACTTCCAGATCTGTGGATATGATATGTCAGAGACGTATATTAATATATATACGTCCATGGATATTTACGGACGGCAAACGAATATCTAACTAAGAAAATCATGTTTTGGTCATATTTATTTGCCCTTTCAGACATCATATGAACAATAGACTACAAATTCATGTTCATAAAAAGAATGGACAATAACAAAATAATGAAAATGACTATAGTCGTGTTATCTGCGTCACAAAATGCATTTTCACAATTAAATAGCATGCACAGATGTAAACGTCTGTGAATGTAAATGCAAAAACAACTTCAGTATTTTACATGCAGATATGTATATAAATATGGTTTGAAAAACAATGGATTTCAGTAATGAAAAATTAATGTTCACTTCTATTATATTTTCAACAAAAATTATGGAACAGGATTTCACTTAAATTAGTTTTTCCGAATAAAGTTGGAAGGATTATTCATTTCACTTTCAAATGTTTATTTTAAAATATCTCTTCTTATCAACGTCATCAAAAGATATTTAGAACAGACACTTCTAGTGGTCTGAAGTCCAAGTGAACAAAAATGGAAGACAATGTGCAAGAATGCAAATTATTGGGGTCATAAATGAAATTAAGCACCTTCTAAAATATATAATGAAAATAATTGTAAAATATTTACGTGGATCTCTTTTTTCAATATAACAGACACAAAAACAATAACATTATTAAACATATGCAAACAGCAACACAAAACAGATATTGCAAACTTAAAATGGTATATACAGTATATTTTCAGTTTCTTTGGCGATTTCAAATAGACTATCTAATAATGTCTGGCAAGAACACCTTGTGCTTGGAAACTTTATGCTTCTTTCTGTATAAGAACACAATCCTTGGGAATAAATGCACCTTCAGACTTTGCGTAGAGATCAACTAAAGATAAAGCTATTTGAAATTAATTTGCACTGCATTAAATTAAGGGAAAACATTAAATATATAAAGCAAAACAGAAGAAAACTATGCAACGTTCTAATATACAGACCAGAAGTTAAAGCCTCCCAGTCTTATTTGCATTTCATTCCAAAGACTAGAAATATCTACATCAAAGCTGTATATACAAAAAAGAAAATGTCTGCACAAATATACTACAGAAATTGAATTTCAAACTATCTGTCCCTATTTGTGGTAAAAAGTTGGGATAAATCTCTACAATTACAACAATCATTATACCTTAAAGTCACAACCAATATTCAGTTAATCATACGGAGACATTTCTTGGAAACAGTCAATTGTCTGCTTTTTTTGCAAATTATAGTGTTAGAAAAAACGTATATAATACTGTTCATAGCCTTTCACGCCACTTTCCATCAAGTAACACGAATTCCTCTTACGTGAGATGCAAATCTCCAGTGCTAGGTATATGCAATAACAAATATACGGGAATGACAATAAACAACAGTATATATCTATTTAACCGCAGCTACATTGTGAGAATCCACTTTCATGTGAAATGTTTGCATGTGATGATCAAGTGCAGTTGGAGATAAAAAGTTTTGCCCACAAAGATGACAAGACGTTTTCCACGAAGACCAAGAATTAGGCGTGTCCCGTGTGGGCGAGAAACTTTTATTCGCTGAAGATTTCATGCTCAGATCTAATTCTCCATTCGATTCCTTTTTCAGTTCATCATCCTTCCGCCATGAATCAGGTTTGCTATCATGTTTTGATGCTTGATGCGGTGATGTAAGATCCGCTGGAAGTGACATAGGAAGATGGTTCATTCCACTTGCCATACCCTGAATTACTGATATTTCGTTCATTTTTGGTGGAACGCCGTTCATAAATGGTGGGAACTGAAACGGAAAAAAGTCTGGAGCCCTTGGCGCAAATCCAGGCATATAAGGATTTTCCTTGTGCGACATCATAAACGGTGGCTCAATAGACATTCTTCGTCCTCGCCGTGATGGGCTGTTATTCCACATGTGCGTTCCCATATGAACTTTCAGATTTCCTTTAGTTGTAAAAGCCTTGCCACATACGGTACACTTAAAAGGCTTGTCGCCAGTATGTGTTCGGATGTGTATTTGTAGAGCACTTGCGCTTGAAAAGCCCTTCTGACATACCCGACACTGATGTTTCAGTGGCGTTTGATTTCTGACAAACTGTGAAGACTTTTCAAAATCTTTTTCAAATTCACTTGAATGTTTAGCTGACTGATCTGAAGTGGTATTGCTTTTGCTATTATTCTCATTGTCATTTACTTTATTATTGTCTTTTTGATCAGTTACGCCTCCTTCCGATGACTGATTTTCCATGTCGCAAGAATCTAATGAATTATTGTTGTCCATTTCACTATTATTAGAGCTATTATTGTCAAATGATTTTGGCAAGTCCCGGATTTTATGTGTCAACATGTGTTGCTTCATATTTCCTCGAGTTGTAAAAGATCTATCGCAAACTTTGCACCTGTATGGCCGTTCCTTAGTATGACTACGGTAATGAATTTCTAGAGCACTTCTACAAGCAAATGTCTTGAAACAGATGTTACAGGTAGTGTTCCGTTTCCCTGCTTCACTTCTCATATCTAGTCCACCAAGTAAGAATCCACTGCTATTGGATACGTCACTGCTTACAGAAAGAGCAGGAGTTCCTGGTTTACTTCCTTCTCCGCTAACGCTACTAGAGTCCGACAAACTTGTATTTCGGCCATTGGGTGTAGTAGGAGGCGAGTGTGCATCGCCATTCCTTAAGGGTATCCCGTTATTCATGAGATATGCCTGATTGAGGCGACTTAATGATGAGTCACTGAGAGAACTATTAATGTTTCTGACACTGTTTTCCAAAGCCGCTAAAGACGTTGAAAAAATTGGCGTAGAGTGCAAATTTGCAAAGCTGGAAAACATGGCTGCCGAAGAACCTGGTGGGAACGGTGGAGATTGTGCTTCTGATGCTGGGCTTTGAGATCGACCAGAATCCTGCGATACTAATGAGGATGTCGACGCAGGACGTTCAGGGTTTTCCTGACCTTCCTGTTTTGGTTCGTCTGAGCCACTGTGTTGCCCATCACTTGCGGTTCCAGAATCACCTGATGGTTGGTCCATTTCGTAATGTTTGTCCATGTCATTCTTAATCTCGTGATCAAGTTCATTCTCATCTATATTCATATTTTCATCATCAACTTCGTCATGACTTTCATTTTCATCTGCATCATGCCTCTCATGCCTTGTATCTTCATTTGACTCTCGTCTATGGTCGTCATTACGCTCTGTGCTGAACAGTGATGATTTGCTCAAATCGAGTTCCTTTTCTGGATCCCGTTTCATCGATAAATCGTAAGCTCTTGACGCCATGTCAACCATATGCTGATTCATACTATGATACATCTGGAAATGGTTCATATCTGGCATCTGTGGCATTGCCGGTATTCCAGCATGACTGCGGATATGTTGTTGAAGAACTAACAGATTTGTGAAACTCTTGTGGCAAATTGGGCACTGATGCATCATGCGAATTGGTGGTTTCATACGGTGAACTCCCATGTGGGTTTTCAGGTTACCTTTTGTGGTAAATGAACGACTGCAAATTTTGCATTTAAATGGTCTTTCTCCGGTATGTATGCGATAGTGCATCTGTAAAGCACTTTTACAACTAAGAACCCGATGGCAGATTACACACTGATTGGGATCCGATACTTTGTTTTCCAGATTGTCAACCAGCTGTTGTAATTTTGAAGTCTCGGAACGGTCAATTTCCATATACTGCTCTAGGCTTTCTTCATGCTCGATCATTTTTGTAGGTAGAATAGAATCACGTGGTCCAAATGGTGATGACGGAATCAAAGATGGTGGAGCAGATGGTAGTGAAGACATAATTGGATACGGACTAGCCATTGAAACATGGGGCAGAGATGGAATTGGCAGTGACAAGCGGTTTGGTGGTGACGGTTTACTTAGAGGTGGCACACTAGATGACACCAATGGTGGCATAAGGTGGCCAGTTTTTGTTGCAGGTTGTTGTTTTTCTAGGCCGGAATCGCCGTGTTTTGATGATTTGGATGTGTCTGAGGATGAGTTCGATGTGAGACTAGAAGATAACTTTTCCTCGGGCAGATTGTTAAGCTTGGATACAATACTGTTGGTGAACACAGAGGTGGCAGATGATGGCGGAGATGAAAATGGGAACAACTTTTCTGGTGTTCTAGATTCCGGTTTTGGAATCGATGGCGGAAATGAAGTACTCATTAGAGGTGTAGGGACTTTATCCAAATGTTCTGGAACTGGATGTGGGTTCATCTTGACATGTGGATACCGAGCTTTATGTCGCTCGAAGTGAACCTTCAGGTTTCCTCTAGTTGTAAATCTATTTCCACAGATGTTACATTTGAAAGGGCGCTCACCTGAAAAGACACAAGAAAATAGGAACGTCAATAACATCAGTCATTTTTAACGTACTTTTAAACTCAAAACAAAGTTAAAAGTTCTAATTGTTTGGTTTTAAATTATTTTACCCGGTTTCAAAGCCTATTTAACCGCTTCTTCTGCGTTCTTTATTATACAAAAAATATAGTGTCTGCCTGTCATATCTTATAAACACAAACACCCAAATTATACATTCAAAGCAAAACTAGTGCATCTGGCACAGGCACGATGCATACATCAATTTGAAAAATTCTTTTAAAACAATACATATAAATCATAAAAGTCAAACATATGTGTTTCCGTTTTTAATTATTTGCTTCAACTGGGTTTTCAGAAGTTTTGCCATCTGATATATAAGATACGGAAAAACGGTAAAAAGGATTTTGACTGTGAATCTTGAACGTTGGAACATTACCCTCGCTCCGACATTGGTCAATCTGTCGCATTGTGCATGTACATTCATACTGTATTTCAGGCCATGTACACAAACGCCGTAAGAGTTCTTCAACAACAACAAAAACCTGGTCGCTGAAGAGATTTTAGTTTCTGTTATTCGTAGCAATGTGGTTGTACAAACTAAAGTTATGAACTGAAACCACAGAAACCAATTTGGATCAAACTTGAGTGTACTTTATTATTTATACTCTCTGCAAATGTCAAAAGAACGACTGCTATGAAACCAAGAAAATAATTGTCAAAATATAAGCGAAGGTTCTCCATAACGGTAAAACTAAAACTCGTTAAAATTATCAATCAAAATCAATTTTTACATAATTTGTTAAAAATGTGTATATATAATTTGAAAACACCAATAATACGAAACTAAAGTTGTTGAACAGAACCGTAGAAAGCGATTTTTTTCAGAACTTCATCGGTAACAACTCCAGAATGACAAGAGTAAAAAGAACACCCCCAAAAATAAATAAATAAATAAATAGAATTTGACATGTAACACTTGGTTGTGTTAGGTTGTGATTTTTTAAGTTATCTTCACTTTCAGCTATATATCGTGACTACCATAAAAAGGGACGAAAAGTCCGGACGCCAATTCACTAGTGAAATCCTCCATTTTGGTTTGGTGTCTGAAACTTTAATACATGAAGAAGTATGAGCGGGATTCGAGCCCACGATAGTGTTGTTATGAGTCGGTTACCTTGGCATAGCTAGCCAGGCCTCCTCAGCGTAACACTGCGTATAAATTTCAAAAGAATCGGTCATATGAAATTGCAATTACTGAATTAAACCTCTTATAGTGCTGTTTTCAGTTTCAAATACCATAAAGCCACAACAAAAGCAGATCAGTCAAAATCTACTTTACTTGTATTGTAATATTTGTAACGTTGTGCGAAAATTTAAAAAACCGGTCCCTCGATAGAAAACCTTGCTAGCACGTACAGATTTAAGGACACATATACCTTTGTCCTCTAATGTTGGGGATAAATACCAGTGGAAATTGTTTCTTCTTAATATTATTACTATTTTACAGTTAAAAGTTCTTTTCGGAAATTTGCGACCGTGTCGCGAAACGCATAAAGCGTTAGTCCCCATCTCCAGAAAAATATCTGCACTTAGTTTAATTGCCATAAAGATTCGAGGCGAATGACCATTAAATTCACTTTATCGAAATTTAAAATTTTAATGTAAATCAGTCCATTATAACTACAGCCAGTGTACTCAACGACTTAAAGGAAATGTTTTCTGTTATGACCCAATATGAAAACAGTTATATAATTTTGTCTCCTGGTCATTCTGACCTTCTATTATTTATGAAAGGATAAAGAGCAATTGATAATCAGATGTTAAAGTTATCAATTTTCTTTATGTTACAGGAGACATGATTAATTTCACAGTTGGGTAACTGGTTTCTATGGTTTAGATCACAGAAACTATTTCCATAAGTATTAATTAATGCTTAGAGTTCTTCAAAAGACGATCAAATTTTTATTTCTATTTTCATAGCGTTAAGAGATCAAATATGTCATAATTATTGAAAAATAAATTTTCAAAGATCTAACCAATTTAATTTGTGTTGAGGAATGACCACTCTTTTGATGTGGTAATAGAGGTGTGTTTGTCCATGACGAAGCTTTGTGGACACAAGCCATAACTAGGCTCACAAAACATGAAAATGGATATGAAAATGTAAATAAAAGATGAATCTCGTGAACTTTACAATGAATTATAATCAAATATTCATTTAATATCCTTTGGCTAAATTTTTATTGTTGGCAATAAAAAGAATCTTTTCAAATACCCTCTGCTTATGTAACAATCTTAACCCAATGGGTTAATTTATTATGTTGACCACACACGTGAATATATACTGATTTAGTTCATCGTGCCCGAAAGATGATTTAGGTAAAATGAACATTTCACTCATAAAACTCTTTGATTTTGAGTACTGAACATGCAGTGAAGTTACCAAACTAAATACTGTCTGTTTGGAAGTCGGGATGGGTGCTGTATTCTTCTGTGTGGCACATAACGATTTCAACTGCCCCTTCAAGATTTCTAGGAGGACTCGATTTAAAACTGTATGCTTACTACACATTAATGTACTCTTTCGTTTCTTTTACATAAAGCTTAACGTCACTTTCGGCAACTCTGCCACTTCTACTGGAGGAAGCCGGAGTAGCCTGAGATAATCGCCGACTCTCGGTACAGAACTAGTGACCTTTACAACATATGGCGCAAGTCGAACGCGCCGTCTTTTTTTATTTATTATTATTTTTTTTTTTTATTGCCAAAGCAATGTTTGACTTAACAAATGAGGACGACAGGGCTATGTTACTAGTATCTGCAATAAAAACGCTATATGAAATATAATTATTGCAAATATGCAACATCAACTGCTCATAAAGTTGTATCAAATCTATACAGCTCGATGCGGCCAACTACCTACACAACTCAGCATCCGTGGCTACCTGCAGACAGACAACAGCGTGTAGGGAACAAACCTAAATGTCATTTTAACCACTAACAAAAGCCACTCGAGAAAACAAAACTTTCATGATGTTGGCGGGAAAAGCGCAGCAATTATAGCATATACTTGTAACAGTACACAGACATGCACGATTCTAAGCAACCCATTTACATCTGCAGATTGTACTCAAGGTGTCATTCTCCATTTTAATACGGACCCACTTCTACATTTCAAATATCAAAATGAATGTGATAATAATACGTTATAAATTTTCTTATAAATGAAATCATTTCTAAAGAAAATCCCCATCCATTAGTTACGGATTATGTTATAACAACTTTTCCTTATTATAAGAGTGATCTATGTTACTCAACTTCAATAAGACATTTCAAAACACCGTATTATTATTAATTCTCCGATTTTTCAGGAGATTTTTAAATTATAATTCTCATGCAAATTTTTCAAGTGTTATTGCCTGTTGCAAATCTACAGATTTCGGCCATCTGCAAATCTGATCCAAAGCTCCTGACATGACACTTCTTTAACAAAACTTATCTATTATGAAATATCATCTTTTTTTAATCTATTATTGTAAAATGAGGATCTAAAGGGGAATTCCGTCTAGCATGTTGCCTGTAATTAACTTTCTTCCAAATAACGGAATAATAAACGCCGTTCTGCAATGAAAAAAAATTCAATTGTTTAAGTGGTAAACTGAGGATAATTTGAGAAAATAATTGGGTGCGGTAGGAAATTACAAAAAACTTCCGTTCTGAGAGGTAATGAGATAAATAAGCTGCGAAAATGATTGGCGCGGTTTTTAATTTGCTTATCAAATGGAATTAATTCGGTCCGCAGTGCGAAACTACTGATAAATCTGAAACACTGTATGTGCAATGAGATGTCAGGCGTCGTTTTTTCATCTAGCATTCTGGAGTACCTCGTTTCCGTATACCTTATACCTTTGTAGTTTTATCTTTCAGGTATTCCTATTGGTTTATCAAACAAGACCCATATGTATAAGAACTTTTATTATTATTTTGTATCAGAATGTTCCCAAATGTTGAATTCGTACAGATGACGCCGCCACCCGTGGAACATAGTCTAACACTGGACCCTATGGGAAATACACTTGAAGATCTGTTCATATGTGTATATACTGTGTTGCGGACCACGTTGACTAAGTGAATCCTTTTTAAAAAAAAATATGTGAAAGGTGAAAAACGGGTTTTTCCCTGTTGAACCTCAAGAGCTCGTGCTGTGTATTTAAATGTAAGTATGTATAGGATTAAAATCCTTCATCTTTAGACATTAAAATATTTTATCACTTTTATTAGCATTTAATTTCTAGCCATCTTTCAAACTTGTCATAGGACCACCTGCCATCTGAAAAGTCGGCCTTTATTCTCTATCCAGGCATGACCATAACATCCTGAACTGTCCATCGAGAATTAGATAATCATAGCATTTTCATCTGGGTCAACTTTCTGATTATGGGGAATAACAATTATTGTTAATCTTCAAAACTTTTCAATTTTGGTAATTACTGTACTATTCCCATTAAACACAAATAGAAGAAATTATTTATACGTCCCTTTTTATTGCAGATTTGACAGAAACTTTATCATGGACCTTTGTTCTTCCTACATTAAAACACTCCTCTATCGAAAACTTGGTTCTCTATTTTGATAAAATTAGCAGAAAAATCTGCGATTTAATCAGAACTTTAATCCCTTAAGTTGATTACTCGAAACAATTCATTCCAATCCAAACTAATGATATCTAATGGTTTCTTTAGGGAATATACGGTAAAACCATACGTCTTCAGATCGGTCATAACATATTTCTTGTCTATTTTCAAGATTGGAGTGCCTATTTGATGACCACACTAGTCATTAACTTCTAAATGGTCATAACACAAAATTATACACAACAGCTGAGCTGACCCCTTTTGACAGTTTTCAATTTTTGTTTTATCCCAACTCTTGATTCGATTTCACAGATGAAGTCGTCTTAAAAAAGAACGCTTGCCAAAATGCTACCTCCTTTCGGGAATTAATGTGCCTTGATACTGTAGTACAAGCTTGAAAATTAGAATCTGAACAAATTTTCATGTATTTTCTGTGTTGCTGAAAAGAACGAATTCAAACTGAGTGTTATTCACACGCTAAGCAAATCTCAAGATATGCAAGTTATTTTTCATGTCCATCTAATTATTTTCCGGTTGTTCAATTTTATAACAATTAGCAAATTTGTAAAAATTAATGACATTTCCAAAACGACAAACAATTCGACAAAATATTTTGTAAAAACATGCTAAATTGTCATAATAACTCGTCTTGTACCTGTCTATGCGTAGCGCAGACTGCACATCCCCCAGAGGCTAAAACAATCCATGGCGTGTTACAGATAGGAGAACTCATCACGTTCTTACATCATTTTTTATGTAATTAGCTATGTAATATATGACCTAATATGCTTCAGAAGTTTGAATTGACAAAAATTGGAGAAAAAAATAATGATAAAGGTTTTTAGACGTGATGCTTTTTAATGACCTTTCAAATTCTAGAAACATCTTTCCTAAAATAGCCGCAGTGAGTATTTTATTATTCTTCTTTGAACATTATAACCTAAAATTCTCCCGAAAATGACGACCATTTGTCATGGATAATGTCAACAAAATTTTCACTTTACATAAAAATGTGGTGAAAATTGCGACCTTTTTTCATAACAGATGACAAAGTTTTCAGAACATAATTCATTTTTCTGCTGATTAGGGCATGGTTGCTGGAACTAATCTAATTTTCTAACAATTTTGTTATAGCTATAGATGTAATGAACTGCCATTTTTTACAAAACAACGAAAAATTATTACTTGAGAGCTCACAACACAAGTTCTCTACTGCAATTAATCCCAGTCAAAATTCTATTTTACAATAAATCGACAATAATTGAATTAGAAGCATCTTTTTTATATCATGTTGATTAATGCCCTCTTCTTGACTTCTCATATTGTCTCGCATCCCGAATAAGGTGTAATCATCATCAGTATGCTGAACAAATTGTGTTAATTACACTTAAATCGACTAATAATCATTAAGAAATACTGTATAATGCCTCTTAGAATTTTCCCACCAGACAAGAAAAGACTAGGCACCTAATTCAATTTTACGCCGTCAAGCTTGGCTGAAAACTTCAAGAAAAGCAAAATCGCTTCATATTCAGCCTAAAATAATCTAGACAGACACTAATGTGCTGATCCAGTATAGAACACTTTCCTTAAAATATGGGTTCAAAAAGCAGCTATCCTCACGTTCATGAATAGCCTACGTACACTCGTACTTGCAACTCCGATCAGGCAGTAAGACGCTGGAGAACCACCACGGTGGTGTAATGGTTGTCTGCTCGCATCGAGTGCAGGTCGTGGGTTCGATCCCCGGCCGGGTCAAACCAAATACATTAAAATTGGTATTTGCTGCTTCTCCGCTAAGCACGCAGCACTGAAGAATAAGACCAAAGACGGGTTGGCTCGGAGTCAGAATAATGTGTCCGAGTAGGGTGACATGCCTTCCTGCGGACTGTTTCTTCAGTAAGCTAGCACTATAAAAATCCGGCTCAGCGTGTCGGTCTAGTATAAAGCAGGATTCATATATCCATATCATACTAATGTGTTCTCGTCCTGAATATGGTTGCAAGATTACCCACTGGACGTTAAACATCCATCCATCCATCCCTCTACACTGAGTGATTTTGTCTTGTTCATTTACCTCATTTATATACATTCTTCACTTATTTAAATTCAAGACTAATAGCACAGCACAATGTATCTCTAGGAAAACTGAGCAATCATAGGACATCAAAATCATCATGGCATCTGTGAAAATTTCCAAGTCCAAAGAAAGAAAATCTTCCGTAGCGATATCATTAACGAATTGCCTTTCCGTAATAGTTGACATATTTCATCATATCAGTAAAAGAGATGAATATTACATGAACAACAAATAATTCATCCTTAATAATGCCCATTTCCCTCACACGCCATCATCTTTTTATGACTAACATCAGTTACGGTGCAAAGTTGCAGAAAAATAGAATATTTCATGTAAGGCCTATTGGCAAAACTCGTTAATAAATTAATATCAAAAAGCAATTTCTGTATGAAATATTGCCAAAACTTATGTCCAAAAGCCCAGAGGACTGGGAGGCCATTTGTAAGGAGATGAGTTTTGTGTGTAATAGTTTAATAACTTTTCATGTTGTCATTAATTGTTGGGTTTCACGAGCCCAGTAAAATAGTTACGTATTGACAAGATCATTATAAACAAATGTGTTACATAGCCTTTAAGGTGCAACACAAACCAAATGAAAGGTCACTGACCACACGTACGATGGGTTGCTGTACTCTATTCGTAATCCTTGATTCTTAAACATGTAAGCAGAGTTCTGGCTATCATGTCAATTTTATTTCTAGTTTGCATTACTGAATTACCAAAATTACGTTTCGGAGTTTATATATCCTGGAATAAATTGAAAGAGTTTCCAATTCAAAATGAGTAAATTTACAAAACTATCCTTACCCGTATGGGATCGTATATGTATCTGTAATGCGCTGTCGCTGCCGAACACTTTGTGACAAAGCCGACATTTGTGTCTAAAGAAGGGGTCGTCACTAACGTACTGGGAACGTTCTACCACTGAAATGACAAGATGAAAAATTTTCTCTTAAACGTATGTAGCTTACAGTTTAGTTCATGGGGAACTGGAGATGAGAACATTCCTAGACCAAAAAAAAGTGAAACTCTCTGAACATCCACAATAGTTTTAATACACAGAACATATTCATTTGATAACTGTATATAGAACAACAGAATATTCTCATTTACATGAATGCCAGTCCCTTTAATACAGAAAAAATTACAATTATGATGTAATATTGCCTTCAAAAAACAAAATGTATGGGAGTGAACCGATAAACTTTATTTTCATTAATTTTAAAATACAAATTCAGTTTTATGGATCCACATGTAAACTTACATAGGATAAAAAATGTATTGCAGATTCTAGTAATTTTATTTTGATTTCAAAATTTAACACTGTTGACCCGGTTTGCCAGTGATGCAGGCATTTGTACTGCTGAATTTAGTTGAAAACGGCAGTATTTTTAAAATCAGTAACCTATCATGCTGCTATTTTCACTGGTTCCAGTGCAAAAGGGACTGACTAAAACTGGCAATGTTTTGGGTGCCAGTAACCTTCTTGTGTTCACTAGTTCCAGTGCAAAAGAGACTGGTTGAAATTGGCAATGTTTTTGGTGCCAGTAACCTTCTTGTGTTCACTAGTTCCAGTGCAAAAGGGACTGGCTGAAATTGGCAATATCTTGGGCACCAGCAACCTTCTTGTGTTCATTGGTTCCAGTGCAAAATAGACTGGCTGAAATTGGCAATGTTTTGGGCACCAGTAACCTTTTTGTGTTTGCTGGTTCCAGTGCAAAAGGGACTGGCAGCAACACATCAACTGTTAACAAAAATATTTGTTTGTCTATCATTTGTGTAAATACAATCAAAGTGAACTTAACAGCCTCATTTTATGACTTTTTAATCTGAATATTTCTACAATCTTTTTTTCATTTCAATCATATTTTAGATATATCTAAAGTAATTATTTCTCATTTTTTTCACCATCTGATAATATCCTATCATCAATAACAATAACAAATTTCATTCTTCTTCAGAAGATCTTTGGAATGGATTCAAAATTGTTTCAGCTGATTTTCTAATGGTTTTCCTTTCCACCAATTTGATTTCATTAGAAGGTCAGTTAAAAAATATATCTCCAAACCTGAGAAAAGTTCAGTAAAGAAGAGTTTATGTTTTATGATGCTTTATGTTGTTGGGTCTTGATGACATGCCACTTAACAATATAAACCATGGAAATCATTATACATCAATGTATTAACTAATGGCAATACATGTATAACCAAAATATGACAAAATACATGTACTTTGGTGGCTTATAAGAAATCAAAAGACCCAGCAGCTTTTAATGAACGATTAGCAGATGTCATGTTAATTTCAGAAGACTGTTGGAGAATGTTTTGCAAAATAATTTTGCACATTAAATAAAGCAAATATGAAAGTTATGCACCTTATCCCCCCTTTTTTTAGATATTTATTAAACCCCAAAATGTTTGAAGTCTTTGAACTGCACCTGGGACTTTACAGTAATATCTTACTAGATGCATCAAAAACCGGCAGATTTCTAAACAAATAGATTTTCACATGTTTTAGTAAAGAATTATAGATCATACATCTTTATTTTTCTTTTAATACAAGCTTAAATCATGCCAGATATCATATTTAATTTTTTTTGCCTCTACAGATGTTTTTCATCCCGGTTTTTAAAGACAACCTTTTCTATAAAAATCAAAGGAAAATATATATTTAAACAAAATATGTATGATTGGCCCCACATGTTCTTTCATATCAACAGTTTTATGAATGTTTAGCAGATTGTTAACTAGCGTAATGATGAACGGGTTCCAACTGCCAAAAAGTAAAATATAAAAAAAAGGAGCTAATTTCATCTTTTATCATATTATCTAAAGCCCATCAGCATTATTGAAATGACAAATCTACAAGACTGGCAGGAATGTGGCATAAGCACCAAATTATTGCTATTTTGAAATCATAATTTTTAGTAAAAAGGTTATAAAAGTGAATTCATCCATGTGTTTGTTTAAAATGGCCATTTTCCAAAAACTATATATCTATGAAAATTGATCAGCAGCTGTTTAGCAGGAGGGAGGAATATAATTCTGTCAAAAATGTCTGATAAAAAGGATCATATTTTTCAAATTTCCAGTCTGAATTTTATTAGGATCAGCAGTCCTGTCATTTCTACTCTAGTGAATTATTATATAAATTCGTATTTAATCTTCTTCACAGAATCTGTCAAAAATACTGTTAACTGACTCTAGGGAACAGATGATCTACAAATTGAAGACATGATGCTCTAAATATATCACTTTTTTCCAAATATTTTAAAAGCATACTGGAATGATTTATTGTAAGTCTTGCCTCGACTGCATGCAATATGTGATGCACTGCTCAAACTTATTCATACAAGGGGTTGTTAGGCATAAATGCACAATTTCGCAGCCTCTGCAAAGTTTCAGTTAACTACTTCAGCCAGTTCTGGAAGAGTTTTGAAAATTCTACCAATCAGAAAACATTGGTTCATGAAAAGTGGCACAGAATAAGAATCTTGCAAGATTATCAATGTATCATTTCTCCAAAGTTTCTGTTCAATCAACCCAATTTAAAACAAGAATTTGTACCTCATGACCACATTATGGTCATACTGACACTATAATACTATCAAAGAGGGAACATTACTAAGACTATGTACAAATATATGCAATTTCTTTTTTTCAATCAGTCAAATGTGATGGTGTCTGACAAGACCTCAAGCCCTCTCCGTCTCCCGATTCTCCTTCTTGAGGAATGTTCATTAATGTAGCAATTGGAGATCAGCAGAATATAACCACTGGATTATTAGGGTTACCATTTCCCATGAGTCCAGTCTGTTTGTCACTTTTCTTCATGGATGAGAATGGTCACTTAATACAATCTAAAATTTTAGGTCCATCTTTGAAGTCAACTTTTGACCATCAACACACCAAGCACTGACTGTGGATAGTATATTAAGAATGAGTGAATTAATATTGTTAGAATTTAACGGTAATAGTATCATGTTATAAATTTTTTTTTTTCTAGGTAATATAAAGCTTGACTGTTACACAGTTACAGTACTGAGTCCATCTTGTGACACTGGTAGACTAGCTCAGAAGGGGGAAAGCTATGTTCTGGCTCTATCTATATTAGATTGTAATGGCAGACAGTATGAGACTGGAGGGGTAGAGTGGAAGTTTGTGTATCCATGGAAACAGTCACATAGGCTCAACAGTTGCAGGTAACAAAAACTTTTAATTTATTATCTAAGTTTCTTTATCTTAATTTAGCATCCAAATATACTGCAATGGACCAATAGATACTAAATGGTTAATTAATATGATATCATTGGGGCTTTATAGGAAACAGTATGTGAATAATTATAGTATAACCACTTGGAAGAATCCAAATATGGAAAAATATTCAAGTC
>JAOXYJ010000025.1:2007451-2020852 GCA_028566555.1 Lithophaga nigra
ATGTTAATACTGTCCAAGCCATTTGTAATTAACCAAATCAATTTCTTAATTAAATTTTTGTATATGAAGAAAATAAATTCTTCCTGTTGAGTAGAAAACACAACATTCTGAAGTGAATGTGCATGTAGTGGTTTTATGTACAATGTGTTCATGATGTTGCAAAAGTTTTTAGTACTTTGAAAATTCTTGTTCCTCTTTTACAACCCAGATAAATATTATCAATAATTTCATTCATATAATGCCCAGCAATATCATAAATCCTGGATATTGTGAATCACAATGTAAATACTGTGTAATACTGGTATTAACTTGAAGCTAAAGGTAGAATGAGGTAACATTCCAGCTAATGAAGATATTAAAAATGGTTATTACAACCTCATATGAATTGATTCTTAATTCTTGACTAATCTTGAAAATTGATCTAAATACAAATCTGGGGAGGTGATGATAGATTGAAAGGGGCATGAGTACATGTACAGTTGTACACTGAATATAAAAATAAATTTTTGAGATGATTAGGTAGGACACCAGGGTACCCTTTCACTTAAGTCATAAGAGTTACGACTTATTGTAAGTCGTGTACATTTCATGTGAGTTACGATCATTTGTAACTCTTATGACCTGTAGTGAAACCAGCTCCTGAAAAACTTGAAAATATTGACTACTTGTTTTTTTGGGGTTTTTTTGTTTTTTTTTGCAGAAGCGTAAGTTTATACGTGGTATGGAAATTTAGAATTTGCCACATAAAAATTTACACACTTACATAGTAAATAAAGTTTTCATTGATCAAATTATTATTTTAGAAAACAAGGAAGTAGATCATTTTGAGATTCAGTAGCGACCTTAATGCATAATTGATTGTTCTGCTTTCTGTCTTACAGTATGACAAATGTACATCATTACTCCAGCATAATAAATACATACTGGTATTATGACAACCACCATAGTGAATTACATAAGGATGGTTTTGATGTGAAATTTAGTATAAAAGCAACAAGTTTGCACTTTCTGAATCGAATACCTGCAGTGCATGAGTTAAACAGTGCACCTGCATATCATAATTTTCCGTTGTATATAAGGATATAGGCTTCCGACAAGTCTAGTTCTACAGAAATCCTATTTTGCACTGTTTGTTGTATGTACATGTATACTTGTTTTAAACACTTTATTAAACAGTTAAGCAAGCCCAAATTTAAGAAGTTAGTTTAATGTTGATCTTGTTAGGCTATTGTCAATCTCACATAAGACTAGCTTATATTGTTTTCAAAAGCCTGTATTTTTAATAAGCTACTTTTGACTTTTAGACTTGCAAAGAAGTCAGTCAGTTTCTAGAAGCCAAACTCATTTAAGATATAATGGAATGGTGATGTCTTAAAATTTTAGGAAGTATCTTTAATTTTGACCCAGAAAGGGTGTTGAAACCTGAAATTACAGTAATCACTCTGTCCATCTACAAGCTCCTAAGAAAGCATACTTCACAAAACTTACTATGGTGCTTTGTTATACCCACAGACAGTTTCAAAATGTTGAGGAGACTGCTGTTTGTTACTTTATGTGAGAGATGAGTTTTTTAAAAGAAAAGAAAATATGTAAAAGTCAAGTTGTCAAAAAAATATTATGGACATTGATCAGTTGATGAAACCTTGAGTGACCTCTAACCTTTACTACTGGGTAAAAGTCAAAGAGAGACAACTCCATTGTATATGGCAAAGAAAGACAACTCCTGCAGTTAGTCATGATACCTGTTTAATTAGATTTAAAGTTAACTTTTCTGTTTATGAACAGCAGTATGCAAGTTTCACTCGCATGAATTTAATGTGATCTAGTTTCATAAAGTAGCACCAGTAGGAATTTGAACATCTTATGTTAGAACAATTTTGCTGGTTTTAAAACTTAATACTTTTACCTTTAAATTCAATGTATACAAAGTTCAAAAAGTTTATCCATGCCATATCATTTAATGTTTGTTAATTAATCCAAGGAAATTGAGCTTGTAGTTTTTAACATGGCCAATTAACAAGTAATAATACTTGATGGTAATGTATACGCCAGGAAGTATGCCCCTTAACACATTGTAAACACACACTTAACTTGTAAATACTCCACGTTTTAGTGTTCTCTCATGACGAGGAAACAGACCATCGAAGGACCATAATGGAGGCGTTGATGTTGACGGAAGTTTTCATCATCTTTTAGATTTGTTTAATATCAATAGAACTTTGTAAGGTTCCACACTGAAGTTTTCATTGTACTTAAGACGCATTTGATGGAAGATTTTGTGTTTACTTTTTCATTCAGTGGAATACACGGATTAATTTATTGTAGTTGCTATGTTTTGTATTGAATTTAAATATATTTGCTGAAGTGTGTTTTCAGAGTTGACAAAATTTCGGTTGCTTTGATTCTATTCTGGGAATTTCACTGTCTCATCAACTTATTTCTAATTTATTTCATTGTCGTTAGGACATTTGAGTTACTGTGTGTTTTCATAGTTTGCAATAAGAGGAATTACATTCATATCCAGTGAAAAGATTTTATAAAGATACCATCAAGAAACTTTGGTAAGTTTTTGGTATGCTTAATTTTTCTAAGCTTGTACTGAATGCCCTTTAAAAGAAAAAGATATGGGAATTCATCTTAGATGAAAAAAATTATTTACTGAATGCAAACTAGTCCAAACAAGCGTGTGTAAGACTAATAAAACAGTAGAAGAAATCAAGGCCTGAATTCATTTTTGAAATATTCATATCAGAAAATCAGAAATCATTGCAGGTTTTGCAAAATCTAGTATCATTACTTTAGTGGCCATCCTAACTTGTCAGGTACAATGGACTTTTTCAAAAATTCTTCCATTCTCCTGAACATGACATTATGTATGCTTAGCATCCTTGCAAATGACATCTTGACCAATCTAAAGCACTTAGAACAATAATGTTCTTGTAATGCTGTGGCATTTCTGAATAGGTACAATTTTAATTTTTGCACTCAAACTTTAAATTCCAATTCATTTTTAGTCCTTACACATATTTATTTTCATAAATTTTTAATTCTGCCCATGAGAATCATTTAAAAAAAATTAGGTAAAACCTAAAATTAAGTCTAAAACAAGTTAACCAATTGCGTGGAAACCTAATGTTAAGAATAAATTAGGAATAATCCTTGTTAAACTTTTCAGATTTTCTGTTTCAGCAGCCCTTTTAATAAAAAATCTTACGATTAAAATTTGTCGTAAGTCTTAAACATTTCATATTAACTAACAATAATTTTTTGTCGTAAGAATTTTTGTGAAAAGGGCTCCAGTTTTTTATCGAAAATACTGCTTTCCCCCCACAGGCTTTGAAATGCTGTTTTAAAAATTGAACTAAAACTTTGCAAGAATTGAGAAAAATTTTGATGTCATATCTTGTGAAACTGGTTTTTGACTCACTGCAAAATCAGATAGAGATCAAGAATAACTGGTTTCTTAAAATTCTATTGTTACTGTGTTTCTCAATAGTTTATTGTTATAAGTCCTCTTATTTGCCAGAATGTCCTAATATTTCTTCATAGGATCAAAATCTGTATTGCTTTGCTCTTTACAATAATTATAAGTTTATGATTAAATTTTGTGGATTATGTAAAATCTACAAAATCATAACCAAAAGGTCATGTAAATTCTAGGTAGAGCTAAAAGTCCACAAATTTAGGAAACATCAATCCAATGAATTTCTCACAAACCATGAAAATTAGTATGCATGTATTTAAATACTTTCACAATATTATTTTGGGCATGGTGATTAGCTAAACTAAATCCTGTTACCAAGTTATGATGGTTAAAGGCTAAAATTTAGGTCATTCCATAAGCTACCCCATGCTGGAGTATATTTTTGAAATGGAGGTTATTACTTGTAAATGACCTTTGATCACAGAATAAATTATTTTCCATATATAGTGTTTAGGGCATTGATATCTTCTTGTCACTTATCTTTTGACTTATCACCTCTCGTCGTCATTGACATGTTAATTAACGGACATCTGTAGTAAGATTTTACGCAGCGATACTCCAGTCAATTGGACACGGATTTCACACATTAGTTCTGGGTTTTCATGCCTAAACCTAATGTCATCAACTTTTGTACAAAGTGTTCAGCTATTCCAATTAGTTTTTCAGAAAGATCAAAGACTGTGAAATATAGGGTCAAGGTCGTCTTTTTCTTTGTTACCTTTAAAAAGGTTTAGTCTGGATGTTACACCTGGATAAAATTACCTGAAAGTAATAAAGTAAATAACGACCTTATTATTTGTCATTAAGCAAATGGGAAGATTATGCAAATCGTCAGAGAAATTATTATAATATTCTATTTTTATTTCAGATGTTTAAAAATTTAATTACATTTTCATATATAACGTCAACAGGTGTGTTTAATAGTATCCAGGATTATTATAGCTTTGTATGAAGAAAGATAACTCTTAATATAGTTAGTAAATGCAAATCTAACTTGTCATGAGATTCAGTCATCACTATTCAGACTGAAATCCTTTACAAGAATGATAAGTTGTCAGATTAAGATGATGAAAAATAATAGAAAGCAACTTATATTTATCATTTTAATTATGCTTCTTGGCATATAATTAATATAATATAATTCTTAAGAATTTTGTCAATCCTGAGTGGTACCTGAGTCTCTTAGTCCAGTGAAAATTGGGGGATGACACTAAAGTGTTGTGTTAGCCAAAGTAAGGTTTTTGGGAAATGATTTCCCTGGAACAAATTCTATATCTTATTCTGTTTGGCATTTGTTTCTCAGAAAAGTCACTTGCTGAAATTATTTTTCAAAAATAGATTCCTTCTGAACTACCGGTGTAACTATGGTAAATCTATTGCATTTGAACTTATTTCACAGAGGGACTGACTGTTTGTTACATCTCTGTGTCTCATTATTAGTTTAGATTGCAGTTAAGGTTTACCACTTTACAAAATTTGGATTGTAGGTAAGGTTTTACTACTTTACAAAAAGAAAAGTTAAAAATATTTTCAATTGCAAAATGTAAGATTGCACATGCCTTATATCAGAAATGTTGTAGACGATACATCAGAATTGTAGGTATAATTTTGGACCTAGATGGTGGTGACATCTCTATATAGAAATACATTGATTTATCCGGAATGAACTGTTGAGTCATGATTTTTACCTGTCTTGCACCTTAAGTCAGGTATAATAAATTGACAATCTTTTAACCTCTGGAGATATACTTTACTGGTTATGTAATTTTCAGAATTCTGTAGTAAAATACAGCATGACATTACTACTTTTCAATAAAGGATTTGCATATTTTAGCTCTATTTACTAAAGGACGTTTAGTCTATTTTTGGGATGAAATATTAGAAATATCCATGTTACATAATATAATTAGAACTATTTTATACTTAATACATGTTTTTCTTATTTTTCCCCCTATTTTTTGGCTTTGTACAACAAATTTATGCGCTTATCCCTTTTGCGACGCAGTTTCTGTGACAAGCACGTGAACACTGCATGTACACTGTGTCAACAGGGTTATTAACATGCTTTGGATTACTCTGAAAATATTTGTCTCCCACACATGATACTCTATCCGCAAAGACACATTTTCAATGTCTTCCAGTTTTAAGTAGATTTGAAAATTTTTTTAAAAATGGCATTACTTCAGTTGTTTTGGAAACATTTGCGTAACTTGTACTGGTATTCTTTAAAAGTTTCTAAGAAAGGGTGGGTTCTAACCCAAGAAACAACTTCGTTTGGATCAGTCAGTTAGAATTTAAAATTTCAAAATACCTCCTTTCATAGTGTGAACTTTTGATTGAACTAGGTAGGAACTAACCTTCCTTGATTGAACTAGGTAGTAACTAAAATCCCTTGATTGAACTCGGTGGGAACTAACCTATCTGATTGAACTCGGTGGGAACTAACCTCCCTTGATTGAACTAGGTGGAACTAATCTCCCTTGATTGAACTAGGTGGGAACTAACCTCCCTTGATTGAACTAGGTGGAACTAACCTCCCTTGATTGAACTAGGTGGGAACTAAACTCCCTTGATTGAACTAGGTGGAACTAAACTCCCTTGATTGAACTAGGTGGGAACTAACCTCTCTTGATTGAACTAGGTGGGGCTAACCCTAGGAACAAACTGTATTGGATCAACCATTTAAGAGAGAAGAAGCTGAACTGTATACCATCCATTATGTTGATGACCTTATTACTGGACAAGAAACCCAATAAATCCACCCCTTCTCCTGTTAAAAAACACATGTATAATGACATATATGGGAGAATGGTTTATTTTAATAAATTCTCTAAAGTTGACAGAATTTGTCCTAATATGGCTAATTTTATCTGTACCCGGAAAATATAAGTAATTTAACGAGATAAATCTGGATAAACTCATAAATCAGCAAAACTTTATGAATGAGTGTATATGGAGAAATGTCCACCCCTTAGCCTGGATGTCCATAAAGTTTACCTTAGGGATGTGTATTAACTGTGTTTACCTGTAATATTACTGGTTGATATGGCTTATGATGTACTTATTGACCCTGGGAATTATCCGACTATAATCAAATGTATAAACAGTAAGGTTGGGTTTGCGTAAGATTCTATACGTCTATGTAAGTTACCTGGAGATTGGAGCTAGAAATAAACTTTTTTAGGATTATCTTCTGAGTTAGGAATGTGTTTACCTCACGGGGCGTTCTTGTCAACAATGACTTGACCTAAATTTTAACTTAACAGATGGCGAAAAAGAGGGAAAATGTTGATTATAGTCAGGATATTTTTGGACCGTTATTGTAGAAGGTTGTACACTGCAATTGAATTGTTCTGGTAAGATCTTAGTTTTCAAAATGTTATTATAAAATGAGGTGTTTTCATTGTTTGTACATGTTACGACAGATTCTTAAACCTGTAACCTAAAATATAGTCACTTTAAATAACAGTATTGTAGTCAAGTTTAGTCTCTCCTTAATATGGATGAATCAGCAAAACCTTTTGAAAGAAGACAAATAAAGAAATGTATTTGGAAGATTGTTAGATTAAATTTTAGGGTAAAAAAAACACAGATGTATTAGAAGCATGATTTCACAAAAGAAATTTTTTGTAAATGTGGTTTGTGTTGATAGTGAAGAATAATTGGTGGTGAAGTATTAGCTAATCATTCCAAAATTTACATACAAAGTTTTAAGACCAAGTAAGTGTATGTATAACCCAAATTATCCAGTCTTTATATTCCACTGATCTCCAACTGCCTCAAAAGAAGGAGAGAATCGGATACGGAGAGTGCTTGAATTATTCAAGTTCGTGTATGTATAAATAAACTGTCTCATAAATGCAAAATGTAGACTGTTAGTGCCCGGATGTTGGTGTAAGAATTTGATTGGTCTGATTTGATCGTTGGGTTTTAGTGCACTTTAAGCAATTTTTCAGCTGTATTATGGCACACACTTTATATCGCTAAAAGGAAGCCAGTGTACCATGAAAGAACCACCAACCTTCTTCAAATAACCGAAATCTTTATCATGTAAGCTAAGAGTCAAGTCCATTCTTGTGTTTACAAAGTTAGGTGTAGTTCACATCCTAGAGGTGATAGGCTACAGTGCCTGTATAGGTAGATGTGATGGACTACCTAAGTCACTGTTGAATTTTTATCTAGAAGCCATCATACAACCCTAACAGTAAGCATTAGTCAAGTTCAGAAAGGCAGAATCTGTAGACAAGTCAGAATTGGAAAGACAGAACCGGAAATCTGCAAAAACAACATGACAATATAAAACCAAAGACAAAAGTAAACACAAGAAAAAGAAAACATGACCAAGACGATGCAAAAACCTAACGACATTTCTGATATAAATTACAAATAGACTGAAATAGACTGAAATATTTGATTCATATGGAGATTGAATCTGAAAAAAAAAATTTAGCTGAATGGTTTTGTAATGACATAGTCTCATAGTTTTCTGAGTGTATTTGGTTTTATAATGATTGATTGATTGTTGTTTGTTTAACGTCCAGCGGCAAATTTTTCACGCATATTCAGGACGAGGTTTTATAATGTTTACTACTAATAGTAAAGGTCTAGGTAATGTTTGGTGGTAATCCAGTCGGCAGGATTCAGTTTAATGTTATAATATACTTTGATTTAATCTTGAAAGTTGACTTTTTGTTGTGATTTTTCATCTTCAAGGCTAAAGGAAATATTGCAAAGCACATTACTGTTCGTAAATATGGGACCTTGACATTTGAATATCTTCCAGTCGTTTTCCCATCACACATTAGGGAATTTGAAGTGAAAAAACCTTGACATTTAAAATTCTTTTTGACACTTCAAGGTATTTTTATACACATACCTTTTATGGCAGTGATTGTAGCATCTTTTCCCTTTCTGCAAGTCATGCGTGTGCTTTTAATATGCCTGACTTAGTTTTGTAGATAATTGCATTAAATATGGATGTTCTATACTTAAAGATGCAACATTTATTTTCAAAATTATAGTAAAATCAATAAATCAGCTATTAAATGAAGTGAAATTTTAAAGATCAGACTTCTTCAAGTTTTATTACCATGCATAAATATGAAGAAAAAGCATGCTAGTTTCCGTTAAATTATCTCTTTTGTATTCAGTCAATTCTCAGATTTTCTTTTGGATATTGGTTTTGGGTTTAAAAATGTGCAAATTACATTGTAGAAAATTAGAAACATTTTGTGGAAACTATTAGTTGGGTTGGGTTAGGTTGTTGGGGTTTATCTTCAGGTCTATATCATGACAACCAGACTTTATATGGGAGGGAAGCCTAGACAGTTATCTGACTTACATGGTGAAACATCCTACCTTGGGTAGGTGTCTGGAAACTTATCCATGTGTAACAATAAGTATGGGGTGGGTGAGAGGATTTTATTTTTTATTTTTTATACTGGAAATTACATGTAATTGTAAAAAAATCCAATGGATTTCTGCAATGGAAGCGTAAAATTTTCTAGAAATGAAAATTTGTGTTAAAAACCAAACTGAAAGTAAAATAAAATTTTGGTGGATGGTTAAAAAGTTGGGGTGGGTGGGAATGAGAATCTCAGAGATGATTTTTTATTCAGTTTTAAGCTCATTTCCGCTTTTTTCAGTCTGGATTTGTTTATTACAGTTTCTTCGTTATATATAGGTATTTAGCTTCTGACATGGCCATTTCCACATTTTTCTTCCCTGGTTGTCAAAATCATCCCTGGAATCTTCAAGTAACTTGACATGGCCTTATGGGTCAACTAAAGTCACCACTCAGCCAAAATTTGTTGTTTTACAGTGGTTAACAAAAGTTTTATTTTCGTCTTATTTTGTTGCAATTTTCTCATTGAATTCTTATAGAAGAAAGCTTTTGGTGATGCATTATCTGATTTTCTCTACCAGATTTAGTAGAATGGTCCAAATTTGCCTTAAGAATGCAGGATTTTTATTTTTCATCCAGTTTATCGAATTTCTCTTTATGGCTTTCATCAGTATGCCATTGGATTTCTCAACCTCTTATAGTTTCTCAGATGAAAGGGGTGAAGACAGTGAAATATGCCAAATTTCACTGTTTTATACATAATTTTTATTTTTCATCAAGTTTTGTTTCATGTCAGCATGAAAAGAGTGACAAGAAGATATTTATTTGGTGAGACCAAGTTCAGATACTCACTCAGACTGATTTGGCTGTGGTTGTTTTAGCTGCATTATGGAAGCCCTTTACTGGAATTATTAATAGGCATAGAAGAAGTTTATTTCATCCCTGTTTTGGAAAGTTGGATTTTATTTGAAGAAGTAACACATTAAATGGGGTCACATAAACTTTTGGAAAGGAGAAAAAGCCAGTCTGTGTCTTTTCTTTCCAGCCTAAACCTATTATTTAAATGTCAAGGATGTTAACGAATCAATAGCAGAATAAGATGTTACTGTATAGCAGACAGTTGCATGATTGCTGCTTTGAAAATAAATTACAGTCTTGAAAAAGAAGAAAATAAATTCTATACCAGTACACAAGCATTGGAATCAAGTACCGACTTTCTGTTCTATAGAAAAAATCGTTCACAGACACATTGTTTAGTCAAAGGTATTCACGCTCTTTACTCAGGTTATAACAACATAAATGAATGTCGGACAGATAACTTAATTGGTCTTCAATTTTTAGACCTGAAAATGAGGGGCGTGTGTACCTTCTTAAACTGAGCATTGATCGTCTTTCATCCATGACATGACAGTGGATCATAATTTTGCTTTTAAATAGCATCATCATGCATAAAACAAAAAAAAAGATTGATTGAAGTAGATCGGAAATAGATTTGTAAATAACTTGAAATTTAAATCCAGAGGTTTGTGTTACCTACTTGAAATAACAAAACTGTCTCTGGGTGTTACTGTTAGGATCAAAAGGAAGTGTTTTGAAAACAGTGGCTGATTTTTAAAATCTTTTTTCCATTAAAAGTATAGTAATATTCTTTTAAAATGCAAAATTTTAGAAAAAAAATATTTATTTGCTTAATAGAAATTTATGAAAATTTGGATATAAATTGCTAAAAGCATGCATACTTTATGTTGAAATCAAGAAATAATGTATCCATTCTTCATACCTCACTATTTTACAATAAGTGATTACAATTTGATTGTATAAAAAGCTGTGTTCTCTCAGTTTTTAAAACTGGTATGACTTCTTATTTGGCGATAATTTTTTTCATTATTAAATTATTGTAGAAGTAATTCATTGGTATAAGATTTCACATTAAGGTAAAGTAGTTAATTATCAAAATTAGTAGTCCATTAATATCAACACTAAGGTGGCAGAAAAAGTTTGAAAAATTGAGTTGCCTTAAAAAGTATTTTAGAAATGCTATTTGCATCTGATTCCCTTTCACTGTTACCCTCATGATGATAGGACTATTTATGGTGTATCTAATAGTACTGTTTTCATATTTATAGAATTAAGTCTATATGAAATCATTTAGGATTGATTTCTAATCAGACTAACTTGATAGGATGTTCATAATAAAGATATAACAAATATTCAGGTTAAGTAGATATATCATCATGTCACGATTTTCTCAACATTGCAAACAGTAGCAAAAACATGTAAAGTACATTTTAACAAAATCTGTTTGTTTCCAGAATTGAAAGAAAATTGTAATCAGCTCAAGAATTTAAAATGTGCTCAGTGAGTGTCCATATTTTTCCATCACAATGTTGGGGACATTCTTTACACTATCGGGTCCTAGTATATTCTGTGATACTTTTTTAATGTAATTTTCTGTGCAGTCCTGTTGTATCTTACCGTAGGACCATACATATAGTGCCTGTATATGATGAAACCTATTCAAGTGCTGTAGCATTTTAATTAAATAAAACTTAGCCATACATATATTAAACTGTTGTAAAAACCTGCAAAATGTACTCATGTTGACCTTGTTCTCTGTCGCCTTAAGGTTTATTGTATGTTATAAATGACTAAACATTCATATTTTAAGGACAAATTTGATATGTACATGTATATTTATTTATGTACTCCAAATTCTTTAATATTTAAATTCACAATTCGTTTTATTGCAACAAACATTTTTTGAATGATAATGAAGTGCATAAACAAATTGGGAGTATTGTGAAAATATGATAAATTTGGGGTGGATGAGTAAAAAATGAGTCAGGTAAATTCAGTTAATTTGAAAATTATGTAAATATTTGGATGTTTAACATTACTGGTAGCGGATACCAAGGGTGAGTGAATATCTACAGAGTGTTACTATTTTGTTTATTTGCGGTGAAGTGTTGTATTATCAGTTTTTGTGGGGTAAACAGGGTATATGAAGTACATTTTGTAAGGGAATTTATTTACCTTTATTCTTTATGATGACTGACATCAAAGTGTCCGTTACGATACTGATTATGTCCAAACATGGAGTAGAACAGGTACACTTGGTGCAGTTCAGAAGTACTATTACTGTATTAAAAACCCTGGAAAAGCCCAACAAAAAGGACTGAATACAATAGTGCAAGTTGTAATTTGAGTTCATCCAGTGCAGGTTATATAAATTTTAGCATCATCAGCGTGGGTCCAAGCTAACAACACAGTCCAACAATAGCAATGTGGATGGGGGAAAGGTTGCAACCAGTGCATTTTAAAAAGTAACCTGTACCTTTGGTTTTGTACAGAAATCTGTTGTAAACAGCTTAAATTGGGCATAAAAGTTATTACTAAGTACCTATGAAAACAAAAAAGCAAGTTAAAAGAATTCAGTTGGAAATATCAATTGTGAAGCAGCTCAAGTGTAAAATTGTCCTCCTAAATGAACTTAAACTGTGTAAAATATAAAGGGATGTACTTTACTTGTTGTAATAAAACACTATCAATATTCACAGATGAACGGTCATTTATTCTCTTCATAGAAATTTTTACTTTTGCCAAGTATTATAGTGATGCTTTTGGTTATTGTTTTTGTTACTAAAAATACAATCTACGCTATCTTCGGCATTTCATTAATGTGTTTTAATTAGGATATCTATTTCTGTTGCGCTTTAATCTTCGTTCCGTTTATGGCTGTTCTGTTACTATCTTTGTCATGAGTGAAACTAAGTTAGCCATTTCATTTCTGAAATAGAATCATTTAAGTATTATATATGTGGTTTTGTAATATATTAACTATTCTAAGCTGTCTCTCAGGAGTTTCTATTCCTGGTATATCTTCCATTGACATTTCAGGTAAAATTGATAATAGCAGTTGATATCTAGTTCTGAAGTAGCAATAACATTGAAAGATTGTCTTCTGATGTACAGATATCTCTTCCAAGTTTGTCTGAAGGAGGAGACTTAGCCAATCATTGTCAGTGATATAGACATGCCTTATGTGCTGAAAATATCAAATGCAGCAAAATAGGGAAGCTACAAGTACACTACATGATGAGTATAGATCAAGTTCAAGTTTCTTGCTCCTCTTCCTAACCCCTTTTCTTCTAGGCTATCAAGGTCTGAAGTTAAATTACTTTGTTATTCTGCTCCAAATGCATACTTTTGCTCTTTATTATTGGTCTTAAATGTTTTGATACCTTCCTAGCTTACTAGCATTCAGACATTGGTAAATAGACGATTTGCCAATTGTTGGTTACTTCATGTATTTTTGGTAGTTAGACATTTTATGAAACTGTTACCACTGGTCATCCTGGTTCCTGGTTGTGTAGAGAGCAGTTGACTTGAAGAGATGTAAATTTTGTCTGAAATAATGAGACTCAACTAATGTTTAATAACTGGTGTTTGTTTGATGATATTGTATCAACAAACAAAATACGTAATTAAGAAATTTGAAATACATATGGGATCTGACTAATTAGCATCAACTTTTCCATAGGTTGATGCGATAATGACTGAGTAATGTCCGGTC
>JAOXYJ010000025.1:2131790-2143364 GCA_028566555.1 Lithophaga nigra
CTGCTGCTGGATATGTTTGGAGAAGCTGATATTTTCATCCACTAAGACGCCTATGTCTTTCTCCCCATCAGATGCTTGTAGTTCGACCTCTTCTCCTGCATCATTGTAAAGATGGTATACATTCTGACTATTTCCCTCTTTCTTTCTGTTTGTCACTGAAACTACTTTACATTTGTTGGGGTGGAATTTTAATAGCCACGTATTTGACCATTCTTGCAGGCTATCTAAATCCTTTTGTAGACTACCTCCATCATTTGCAATATTAATGAAAAGGAAACGTGGAATCGGAAATATTGCCACACAAGAGACAGAAGTTTCGGTCATCAATGTTGCTGAATTGAGACTTATCCTGGATTGATTAAGAAATATTCAATTGCCTCAGACTCAGAGTTGACATAAAATGAAAGGTAGTGAGGTCAAAGAAAGAAATGTGTTTTTTATATTGCACATTGATCAGAATAGGGTCTGCAGGTAGCATTTTGAATTATTTTTTCAATGAAACAGTTGTTAAATATTAATGTATATCTTAAAAAATGTCCCACAAAAGCTTAGGGTCACCATAATGTAGGGATGGTCAGTCAACTCAGGCGGGAAAATTATTGAAAAAAATAACCTCCCTTGTACATGTTGTAGAATTTCTTCTGCATTAATTGTTAACGATGCAGATGAAATCACTACCAAAGGTTGCCGGAGGAAAGTGGACATGAAAAATATTTCTTCGGTTTTTCGAAGTAAGTTATATATAGCCAGGAGGCCAGATCTTCAGTTCACAAACTTGTATACACTTTGTTTTAACATGTTTAAGCGAAATATCCATATCAGGATAAAAGGTAAAACTTATTGTCTCCGACCAACACTCTTCATCGTTAGGATTATATTTTTAAAAAAATTTTTGACCTCAGTACGAAGTGTTTGGAAATGATGATTATTTAAAATACATACTTGTAGCAGTAGTTTATATTATAAAACATTGGTAAACTGACTAGAAAAATAAACTGTTTCATTTCAGGAATATGAGGGTGGCAGGAATGAACAGGATGAACGACATGGATTTGGTAAAGCAACATTGGCAAATCAAGACACATATGAAGGAATGTATGAAAAAGGAAAACGACACGGACAAGGAACTTATAGGTGAGTAATATATGTAAACTTATCTTTAAATTTTAATGGCAATCTGTGATCTACAGTACATGAATAAATAAAAATATAGTATACACAATACTGTATACACATGTACATGTAGGATTTCTGATAATATATACATAGACACAACAGGAAAAGGGTAATAAATTATTCAGAGATCCTCACAGTGTATTTATGTGGTGCATCTTGAATGCATCAGTATAGGAACAGATGTTTTCAAATTGGATGTTCCAACATGTACAAAGGACAAGTTGACAACAATCTTATGAGAAATATTGCAACAGTTGCTGAACATGCCAATTTAAAAAAAAAAAGACAATGTAACAGTGTTCCCCCAAAATATTTTCATGGGATCATGTCCATCATGAAAATTTTTGCATCAGAAGCATGTGGGAAAATAAACTGTGGTAGTGTCAGGGTAAAAATTATACATGTAGCATCAGAGAATCCTGATGGTAAAAAAATGAGACAGAACATTTGTAAAGGAGGAATGATCATTCAGACAGAAAATTAACTGGGTACAGTGCATATCCTTTTACTGGTATGTTACATAGATATGATGCCATAGTTTTCCATTCAGTCATATTCTTTTCTTCCTTGAGACTTAGCTTTTTGTTTTGCTTTTAATTTTTTTTATGGAAAGAATTAATCGTAGATGTTATTTGTTTTAGATTTAGAAATGGTGCAAGATACATTGGAGAATATTCACAAAATCAGAAACATGGTCAGGGAACATTTATCTATCCAGATGGTTCAAAATATGAAGGTAAAAATTCTTTGAAGCCACTATTTGTAGAAGTCCAGAATTTCAGTCACACTTATTATCTCCCTTTAATTGTGGTTCATGGGAGATAATTCATATTGAAATGAAGGAATTCTTACACTGCTCTCTTTTGAAATATTTACACCAAGCTAATATAAGGATGGAATTAAGAGTGTTATAATAATTGAAAATCCCTTATTATAAGCACAGTGTAAAATTTTGTCAGGGTTATTAATATTATTCAGATTATACAATGTATGTAATTCATTTACTTGTACAAATTTGGTATCAGTTTACAAAAAATGTATATGTGGGCAGTTTAATGAAGTATATTGTATGTGTTCACTGTGTTGCCTTTGTGACTGACATTAATTACCTACTATAGTTTTGTTTGTATAGCTGTCAAAAGTTGACAATTTTTTACTCTGTTTTTTGTTAAGAGTTTTACTTTATAATTGTCTTTTCCCTTAAGAGTTTTGCTTTATTGTCTTTCCCTTATCAAGTATGAAAGGAAACACTTGACACAAATCTTCAATGGAAGAGCCAATAGCTTTATAGTTAAACAGTCAAGAGAAGGTTCAGTCTTTACTATGTTATAATTGTGGTTTTGTTTTTCAGGAAACTGGGTGAAAGACCAAAGATGTGGGTTTGGTAAATACACATATGTAAATGGTGATACATATGAGGGAGAGTGGCAAGATCACTTAAGGCATGGTCAAGGCACATATACATATGCTCAAACAGGAACAAAATATAATGGGCGATGGGTAGGAGGAAAACGTGAAGGACATGGAGAGCTTATTCATGCAAATCATAAATATGTTGGTGTGTTCAAAGAGGACAAGGTATTAATACCCTTTAAAGTGATTGGCTGGCAAAATTTTAGTCTTTATTGGAAAACAGGGTTTTATTTTGCCTGATGTCATTGCTAAATTTAGGGATACTTGGAAAAGCCTTGATTCAAAGTTGTTACAATTAAATTGGTCTTCTTTATTGAGTTTCAAAGTCTTTAATTCAGCTTCATCAAATCAGGCAGCAAAGGAAGTCGAACCACATTTTCCTGGGAGAGACAATGAGTTTTTTTCTTACATTTTGAATTTTAAGAAAGAATTTATACCAGACTAGAATTTTATAAAGTTTGTCATTAGAACTTAATGTGATTAATTACTTCTTTTGTAATTTATACTAAACATAAAAAAGCCAGGTAGATGTCAAATGGAAATTTATGTTTATTTCGTCATTTCCTTTTCATGATGCAATCAGAAATAAGAATAGAGGATTACTTTCCTTGTTCATTGCTTCTTACTAATTACATTTATGTCTATTTAAAATTTTGACAGCCTCTTGGAAAGGGAAAGTATGTTTTTGACATTGGTTGTGAACAGCATGGAGAATACATTCATATTGAACAAGTAAGTACAGTAAGTCCAATATAGTCAAATTATCTCCCCTGAGGTAGTTTAATCTCAAATCAGACGGTCTGTAGTTTAGATAATAAAATTTTTTGTTGACAACATCTTATTACCTGTAAGAAATTTTGAATTTAAGTCTTAGCAAACACTTCAGTTCGAAGTTTATGGAATTGGAATGAAAAAACAGGATAGTACACATTCAGATGTTTACTGACATTATGCAAAGTGTACCACTCATGTTGACATTTTTAACTTACAGAAAGGCACAACAGCTTACTATTGAGGGCTTTACTGTGAGTTCAAGATTTGGAACAGTAGTAGAACCCTTTGTTTGACTTTGTCTCATACACTGACCCCATGTCTCTCTCTACATTATCATATTTTATGAGTCCCAAGCAAAAAAGATGGGTAGGGGACTCAAAATTCTTAATTTTAAAGTACTCCGTGAATATTTTGTTATGGTTTCATACTTTTTATAGAGTAAATAATTTCTTGGTTTAATCCCACATTTCTGAATACATTATTAGGAAAAAGAAGACAAAGCTGCTGATGATGAGGAAGCATCACCAAATGTCACACCAAAATGGATCGCTGGTCAGGTGACAGCAATTCATCTACAGACAGAGGAAGAGGAAAAAGCTGAAGAGGAATCACAAGGTAACATAGTTCAAATAAATTGCTGAAAAAAAATTCAGATATCTTTGGTTGTAGATATAGCATCTTTAGATACAGATCCTTTCTTTATAGGTCATTGATTTTTAAATAGATTTATTTTTTAACGGGAAAATTTTTATTGAGCATTATAAGTAAAATTAGTTCATTTATGTTAAAAAATATTGAACAGTGCAAATTATAAGCATGTTGTTTACTCCTAGTAATTTTCAGAACAAAGTTCCTTCAAATACTGACTAAATTAACAATTTTTACTAATACCACATGTGTTAACTTGGTGGTTGTTGTGTAAACTGCACTTTTTGTCCACAGATTCATAACACGACTAAGGTTTTAAGGTAACACTTCATTTTCTTTACAAAGTTCAAGCATGATGTGACTGCATGGCTTACAATCCTGTTTTCCTTATTTCTTTATTTTGTTTTATTGCATTTTATTGTTTTTGTGTTGTTACACAAGAAGCATGACACTGTCCACCTCTACAAAAAATTAAATGTGAGTTTGCTTGTATGATAATGTTTTTGTGACAAACTTTTGTTGTTTTGGAGAACATCTGTTATAATCAGAAAGATATTTTCACCTATGCAGATTTCACATAACACTTGTTCAAGATGCATGTACATGTATCACCATCTTAATGTTATAAAGGAGAAAGAAACAAATACATTTTCTATTGATTCCATCAATTTATCAGCCTTATTTTTAATTTCAAGCGGATTCTAAATGTTTAACGTTGTCTATATCCATGTAATATGATTTTCATCTAAAATTGCCAAGGATTGCATGGGAAATTATTATTAAATATTACTGACCATTAGTATGTCAGTTGGTTAAGGTAGAGGGTTGTAGCTACATATACCTGTAAGGATCACTAACCTGTCACCCCTAAGGTTGTTATAACTTTTGACTTGAAGCAGATACAGAAACACTGGTCGCCTTGAACCATGTATGGTAAAAATTTAATAATTAACTGCAAACAGCTGTTTGTTTTTCTCAATTCTGTCTCTCCAGTAAAAACAGGTAGCCACAATATCTGGCTAAAACTTTTTGTCAGTGATTTTAAATTTCAAATCTTGTTATGCATATCAATTTTGAAATTTTGCCACTCCCATAAAGTGAGAATGTGATGCATAATGCACGAAACCTCAATTTTTACCCATCTTGGATTACTGTAAAGACAAAAAATTTGTTGGGTATTAATTTTTGTTTACTTCACATATAGAAGTATTCCACAAAATTTAAAGCACAAAGAAATATCACTGTAATAGTATTTTATATTTAATGAAGCTTAAATCCACGAAATTTATCTCAACGAAATGATATCTGAAGCAGAAACACTGAAATTTTATTCCCACAAAATTAAATGTTTATAGTGTAAAATTACAGCAAATCATATTATTATCTAATCAGTGAAACCGAGCCACAATTTTTATGAACAGTAATTTCATCATATTCTTTCCTTAGGTCAGTGCGAAAATCAGTTAAATATTTCTAATTGAAGAAGATAACATTTTTCATGATAAAAACAATATTATATGAACAGAAGTTGAGGTACAAAAATGAAGTAGTGCCATAAGATTTAGGCAGCTACTGCATATATTAGTTTACATGTTTTACATTTTTTGAGAGTGATGTTAGTGATGATAAAAAGAAATTGGTTAAGTCTTGATTTTAAATTATTTTTATCTATCACTTTATTTAAGGAGAACAACAAACAGAAGAACAACCACAGGAAGAACAACAAGGTGAACAATCAACAGAACAACAACAGGAACAACAAGGGGAACAATCAACAGAAAATAAAGAAGAAGAAAAACCCTCAGAGGAGCAACAACAAGCTGAGGAAGAGAAGGAAGCAGAACCAGAACAAACACAAGAAGAAGAGAAGACTGAAGAACCAACTCAAGAACAGGCTGATGATGCTGCAGATTGATCAGAAACTCTTACATAGAATTATTCAAATTTTCAAATCTCAAATAGACATTTTTCACAACTGTCTTTCTCATTTTGGTGAAAACAAATGAAAATTGTTTCTTGTATCGTTTAAGAGGGGAGGTATTGGATTTTTTGTTTCAGGGCATTTTCATGCAATTTAAATTTAGTATATTAAAGATTGAGGACATTTACTGAGGAAAATGAAATAACTGTGATATCAAATTGTTGTTCTCCTTAGACATCTTATTTATATCTAGTGTATTATTGAATTTATTTTATTATTGTATTGATGATAACAAATGTTAAGTATTTAAAAATGAGAAATATGTTTTTTTCTGCCTAGAATATACTTTATAACAAGAGTACCTCAAAGCAGAGCACACCAGGCACCTGCCCAAGGTCGGGGGTTTCACCGAGTCAGCTGTTCGGGCTTTCCCCCAGTAAGTCTGGTAGTCACGAGATAGCTAAAAAATTGCTGAAAGTGACGATAAACTCCCAAAAACAACCAATCAAAGCAGAACATCCCTTTACAGCCAGACAAATTTTAAATGGCAGCCAATTAAAAGTGTATATTTTACACTTTATTAATGTTATGTTCTTATGATGACCAACCACACAAGCTCTATCTTGTTATCAAGGTTTATCTCTTATGCTGTATTATTACCTAGATGCTTGACCTCCCTATGACCTTGAAAATAAATGGGTTCATGTCAACTTTTGTACCAATTCTGAACAATATTAGATGTATGACTCATTCTCTGTCATGCCTACAAGGTTTATCTCTTATGCTATATTATGACTTTGACCTTCCTCTGACCTAAATTTTAATAGGGGTCATGTCCTTATGATGACAAACTATTGTAACCAAGTTTGATCAATAATGGATGTAGGACTGGTTCCATTGTGCCTACAAAGTTTATTTATTGTACTATAGCATGAACTTGACCTTTGACCTCAGACCTTGTAAATTAAATGTAATAGGGTTCATATTCTTATGATGACAAACTATTGAACAAAGTGAACAATGTTGGATGTAAGACTCATACTCCATAGTGCCTACAAAGTTTATCTCTTATGCTATACTATGACCTTGACCTTTGACCTACCTCTGACCTTGGAAATGAATAGGGTTCATGATCACTAGATGACAAATCTAAGTGTAAACAAAATTTGATGCAAGACTCATGTTCTGTTGTGCCTACATGGTTTCTGTTATGCTACATTTTGAGCTTGACCTGTGACCATTAAAATGAACAGGGTTCATGTTCTTATGATGATCAGCTGTTGTAGCAGTTTGAACAATACTGGGTGTAAAACTCATGCTCATATTCCTACAAGGTTTATCACTTATGCTATATTTTGGCCTTGAACTTCAAAATGAATGGGGTGCATCTTCTTTTGGTGATAAACCATCTAACCAAGTTTGAACAATATTGGATGTAAGACTCACAATCTGTTGTGCCTACATGGTTTTTTCTTTAATGCTACAGTTTGACCTTGACCTTTGACCTTAAAATATTAATAGAGTTCATGTTCATAATGATGAAAAACCATGGCATCAAGTTTGACTGTTTATGGAAACAAGACTCATGTTCTATTGTGCATACAAGATTTATCTCTTATATTGTGACCTTGACTTTTTCCCTCTGACCTTGAAAATGAAGAGTATATGCTTTATAATAACAAACCATTGTACCAAGTCTACTTAGTATTGGATGTAAGACTTACACTCTATCATGCCTATAAGGTTTGTAATAGACTAATGGATGGACAGACACACACACATGGAGCAACATGTTCCATGGGGATAATAACTAAGAGCCAAAATACTTTATTAAGTTTGGATTTTGAAAAGTTTCAAGTATAAACACAAAGAAATTCCAGATTTTGAGGATCATTATTTGGCATATGCTAACAGGAGTAAAAAGAGGACCAGTGGAGATGAAAATCTAGGAATTAATTTCCATCAGCCTTATGCTATTGTATAGGCTACCAGTGTTTTCTCTGGTTATAAAATAATGTATGATATATTTGACCTTTAGACTGAACTTAAAACTGCCATTAGGGACAACTGTCAAAGAAATTACAGAAATTTTTGATGTATTTTGGGATTATTTCCAAGATAACAAATTTTTGACTGTTGGTTAAGCACTGTTTATTGCCTTGCCTGCAACAAATATCATGAAAGGCAAGACCTAGTTATTGCTTTTCCTGTGACAGCAGGAGTGGTATCAATAATTGTTAAGTTTTCATGATTTGGTAATTTTCTCAGTAACTATCAACGGTAGATCACTGACATTTGGTATGTGCCTTTTTCTTGAGGTGCACATGTCATTCAGGTACTTGTCATCTGACCTTGACCACATTTTCACACTTCATTGATCATGTTGAGTTTTTGTGATGTTAGTAACAAGGAGCAGTAGTCCTGATATTTGGTATGTGCCTTTGTCCTAAGTTGTACATGTCAGTCGTGTACTTGTTACCTGACCTTTACCACATTTTCATGCTTCATTGACCATGTTAAGTTTTTCATGATTAATAAGAGATATCATCAGAATGGAATTCGACCATGAGGCAAGTAGTTTTTACATCCTCTTTGCCTCAGAATGACAAGGTAAATCGCAAAATGGACTTTTCATCGACATATCACAATTTCCTATACTCTTATTAAGTCGGTTTCTCAGTACTGGGAGCAATCAGTCACTGATATTTGTTATTAGCCTTTATCCTGAGATATACATGTCTGATAGGTCTGTCACTTGACTTTGAACTCATTTTCACACTTCATTTTTGTGATCGGGTCAGTTTCTCAGTAACTAGGAGCAATAGGTAACTTGTATTTGGTATGTGCCTTTGTCCTGAAGTGTATATGTCGGTCAGGCACCTGTTACCTGATCTCAACCTCATATTCATGCATCATTGACCATGTGAAGTTCTTGTGAGTAGGTCAGTTTCTCCGTAATTTGAAGAGGTAGGACACTGATATTTAGTATATGCCATGGCCCTAAAGTGTACATGTCAGTCAGGTACCTGTCACCTAGCCTTGACTGCATTTTCACACTTCATTGACCATGTTTAGTTTTTGTGATAAGGTCAGTTTCTCAGTAACTGGGAGCAATTAGGTCACTTACATTTGGTATGTGCCTTTGTCCTGAGGTGTATATGTCAGTCAGGTGCCTGTCACCTGATCTTGACCTCATATTCATGCATCATTGACCATGTGAAGTTTTTGTGAGTAGGTCAGTTTCTCTGTAATTTGAAGAGGTAGGTCACTGATATTTAGTATATGCCATGGCCCTAAGGTGTACATGTCAGTCAGGTACCTGTCACCTAGCCTTGACTTCATTTTCACACTTTATTGACCATATTTAGTTTTTGTTATTGGGTCAGTTTCTCATTAAGTATATCAAGTATGTCATCCATATTGGGTCCATTCAATACATGTCAGCCATGTGCATCATCTGACCTTCACCCATCTTCATGGTCTACTGACTTTGTTATAAAATTTCAGTTTCCCCATGCAATATGTTGGGACAGGAAAGACCTGTTTGTGTGTCAACTCTTGTTTTATATTACTTACAGAATCTGATAGTTGAATTTGTAATTGTTTTTCAAGGACATCATAATGGTCGAAGGCAGTTAGCTGCATTGTGTAAAATTAATCTGGGAAAAAACTAGAGAACTAATGTTTTTCACCCTGCGCTCACTAAATATCAGTAAATTTTTTATGCTTTATAGATTGAATATTTTGACAATCTACCCCACCAACCAACCAACCATTTT
Source organism: Lithophaga nigra (assembly GCA_028566555.1). NCBI lineage: Eukaryota > Metazoa > Mollusca > Bivalvia > Mytilida > Mytilidae > Lithophaga > Lithophaga nigra. The sequence continues at coordinate 2,141,502 of JAOXYJ010000025.1, forward strand.
TTTCAGCCAGGAAAGGTTATTTCCCATTTCAGCAGGTACAATGTATTGCTATAGCCTACCATATGCAGATCACATTTTTTTTCAAATAAGTGGAATTTGGTGTATACTAGAACAGTAGTGTGAAAATAGTAGTAGAGTACCAGTTCTACAACCAATGAATCAGTCAAAAAGAAGACAAATGTGAGAGAGTAGGGATCACCTAGACTCCCTAAACCTGCTTTGCTAGAATCACTTGTCATATAATCCCAGTTCAGATGTGTGTATCAGACTGATTGGTTAGATCTATGGCCAAGGAAACATGTTTAAAACAATCCATCAATTCATGATTTTGTGAAAGAGAATTCCAGTCTATTGATAGTCACCCAGTAGCTTTTCTGTTGACAATTTATCCCTGTCCCAAAAATTGATGTAATAAGCAAAACAATGTTAAACACATAACAAGAATCAGTCTTTTGTCATAAATCTTGGATTGTAACATGGCTCAATAATTAGGTGAAAGTCCAAGTATGAAGAGGATCATGCAGGCTTTAAGAAATCTGTCCAGTTCACAGAGCTATTGCTGTTTTTTAGAACATAGGGTTAGACAATTTTAACTAGAGGCTCAGCTGTTTTGCTTATCTGGCTAATGTGCCCATATTACAATGTCTACATAGTAAATGTTCAAAGGAAAACTTTATTGCAAACAGTTTAAATTTGTGTGAATTTTGGCTCCAGTTACAAAATATTTGGCTATCTGCCCTGAGTCATCATTCCTAGGGAGTTCAAAAACGCTTGGCCTAATATAGATTTTTAAAAATCTGAGAATCAGAACTTAAGAGGCCCACCCAAGACTGTATCACCTGGTTCTAAAATGGCAACGGCAATCTCAGAAATCCAGTCAGCAAGAAACATGAACTTGATGAGATTATTGTAATCATTTGCCCAGTTTCATTTTGCATATGTCAGTTGTTTGCAAGAAGGTCACCTCCTCAATGTTATTTATCTGTAAGTACATTTCCCATGGTGTTGAATGTTAAATTATATGTACCAGTATGTTCCTCAGTGGTGGCCATCTTGGAATTCTGACTGGCATAAAAACCAACCTGAATGTTGATCAATCATGAACAATTTTGGTTTAACTGTCACTTATTTTTCCAAAAAGAAGACCTTCAAGTACATTTGCCATAGGGTCTATTGTTGCACTGTTCCATTGTGGTGTCCATCTTGGGATTCTGATTGATGCCAAAAACACTTTTAGGGTAAAGGAACATGGACATGTTCCACTTCAACAGTCTCAGTCGTCTCCAAGGAGAACACCTTAAAGTGCATTTCTCATATGGTCCAATGTTGGCAAAATCTTGGAATTCAAATCAGCATCAAAAATGCAATTTTGATAAAAAGACCTTCCAGTGATCATTCATGGATATGTAAAGCTTCAAATGTCTTAGTCGTTTCCAAGAATAACATCTAGAAATTCATTCCCATAGGGACCAAAATTAAATTTTGTTTTAATGGTGCTGGCCATCTTTAATGTCGGATGGCATAAAAAACATGATTTATGTAAAAGACCTTCCAGTGATCATTCATGGGCATTTTCCTTCAAAAGTCTTTTGTATTTTTTCTGAGAAGAAAACCTTCAAGTATATTTCCCATAGGGTCCATTGTCAAATTATGCTCCACCATGGTAGCCATCTTGGAATCCTGATCAACACTTTGGTGAAGGACATTAATAGGCATGATTAGCTCAACTGTCGTAGTCATTTTCAAGAAGCTCTTCAAATGTATTTCCCAGAAAGTCCATTGTTAAGCAATGTTCCATGGTTGCTGCCATCTTGCAATTATGATCAGTACTTAAAGCATGATATTGGTAAAGGACCGTGTGAG
>JAOXYJ010000025.1:2288061-2298070 GCA_028566555.1 Lithophaga nigra
GCGAGCGATACAGGCTCAGGTGAGCCTCTAGTTTTTTGGGGGGTTTTTTATTTTTTTTGTGAAACCCTTAAATTTTATCTATCTACAGGATGTACCTATAATGTCTCTTCAGTGTTACCTACTGGGCTACTGATTATGTATATTCAGTCGCCAAAGTCTGATATTTAAGGGCCTAATCTGAACATTTCTTACTGCAATTGTAATTTTCAGTTGCCCTCCTAGGCCCCTGTCTTACATAATTCAATAGCCCAGACCAAATTTTAGAGGCCATTGGCTATTGGGCCCTGTTGCTTTTTATCCCTGTATCTACATACATCAAAAGTTTCAAACCTCCCCTAATTATTGTTTATATTGAGTTGAAACTCCCTCAAACAGCTTTCAAATAATGATTAGTAAACTTTACCTTAATGATTGATATTGATTTTTTGTTATTCTTAAATGCAACAGGTCTACAGATGTTACAATGCAATGCTGTATTATTTGCACTCAGAGGATGCTTGTTCATAGATAAGAATCTCGTACTGGTTAAAGATGGGAGGATTGGTAATAACTCAGTCAACCTATAGAAGTGACCATCCTTAGAATTTAATGACTAATTCTAAAATATTAGCATTTTTGTGTGTGTGTGTTTTACTGGCAATTATAATAAATATGTTACAGAATATTATAACTGTTTAATAGTTTTTACATGCCTTAACTGTCTACAAATGTTAGAAATAACATACTCACTGACACCAAACTACATAGGTATTATTTTATTACCAGTTTTCTATTTATAATTTTCAGTTATATAATCAGGCATTGGGTACAAATTGAATTGTAATATTCAGTAACAGTTTCTGACTTTCTTAAAGGAAAAAAAAATTGTTAATCACATGCACACTAATCTGCTGACATTTTACAGGTAGCAGATAAACACACCTCCCAAACAAAAATAAACAAAAATCACTGAAAGCCCACCTAGCTGTTATTTAATATAATTATGAAATACATAAATTTAACGATATTTTGGGTGTCAAGAAATCAGTTTAGGGTTTATATTCTACAATATAATGAAGTCTATAAATAGTAACTTATTCTACCCTGTGATACAAAATCTGACCCATTTCAATGATACAAAGGTAATGTCAAGGCAAACAGAGGAAAGGTAACTGGAGTGTGGCCAAAATATGTGTAGGTGGGGGTTTTCCAAGTTTTGGTATGTAAAAAGTTAGTGGGTCACTGGCCATCTGACTCATTGATGAATTATCAGGTGTAATGAGGTATTATATCATTGACCACCCCCTTTATCCGATAATAGATAGATTTTTTCATGGATTGTTGAAATATTTTAACTTTGTCAATGTATACTAGTGATTTAATCTTTATGATAATCTATTTAAAGAACTTTTGAAACAGAAACTATTTATACACAACATAAACAGAAGTCATAAAATCCAAGTGACAAAGGAAGGTATTTGTTTCCTCTATGCATTTAAAATTAAATTTTCCAACTTTTAATCAAATAGCAGAAAAACTTTTTGCATGAAAGCTGCTAGATTTATCTCCCTTGCATTACAAGATATTAAAATTAAATTCTTCCAAATACACAAAAGAAGCATAGCTTGAGGGTACAACCGATTTAAAATTATAACAATTTGAAGTATTAAAATGAAAATAATTAAATGAAAATTAAAAATCACTTATTGAAGTATTAATTTTCTAATATTCTCTTTGATCTTTTATATTATTTCTTTAGAAGGTCAGGCATATAAGCTTCAATACCATTTATGTTACAGTACTGAAAGTCCGAGTTAGGACTGTTAGTTACCAGTGATAATTGGGAACAAATGTTAATTACAACTTGTGAAGTTTGAAAAAAATATAGAAAAAAATCAAAAAAATTTAACCTTGGGTTTCAAACTTGCCAAAACAATTACAATTAAAAGAGAACTAATATATCTATTTACAAGTAAATATTTCACCTAAAATTTAAAACTTTTTTTTGTTGATTTTAAGTAATGATAAAAATCAGGAAACTTGTCTTTTTGACGTGATCTACCTGGATGTGCACTAGCGTGTGATGTCTGTGATGTATTGCATTAAATGTCAACAGAAAGATGTAATTACCTACATTTTTATTCTGTCCTTAGGCTAAAATATAACAGATTGCAATAAAGCTGTACAAAACACTTCTACATACACAAACAGTATAATTGGCCTATGACGAAAATCTATATTTTGATTCCCATGTCATACGAAATTTGACGAATACATTTTCTTCTTAATGTATTAATTAGCAAGCCCCCTTAGTATTACTACACTTAATTATATATGTAATAAATACATGGTATATGAATGCACTGAATCATTATCTGGTCTATATAATAACGAGTTGTCTTGCGGTTTGGCAAATTTCCATAAGCCACAGTATATTGATTGGTTTTTCGATATAATTCTAAAACAATCACAGATGATGATACAGTTAGCATCATCAACTGCTTCCTTCAGACTTACGTAGTATTGACACTTATCGCTATGATGTCACAGTGTGTAGGGATGTTGTTCATAATATTGTATAGTGTACACATGACTTTTGTCACATCATACAGATTAAATACCTTTTAATTTTTAAAAAGGATAAAAGAAAAATAAATCTGGTGTATAATATTAAAACTACATTAAGAAAAGAAATATGAATTTATTGATTGTATGTGTATTCTATGACGGTATATAATTTATTGAAAATAACTTTTCAAATTTAAAATCCTTTAAATAAATGACTGGTGTCATCTATGTATTTTAAACAAAACAGGACTGGCCAATATGAAGTAAATATGAAACAAAGAAACCTGTTCAAAATTCCATTATTAGTTAAATCTTACAAAATTACAAAATATTTACAAAATATTAGCAATAAACATTGAAAAAAAATCAGTCTTTAATAATGACTTTATCGCAATCTAGTTAAGGGAAACATTTCATGTGGGTTCCAAATCAAAGTAATATAAGCTAATACTGTAATACATTTTGGGGGGATATAAAATAGTAATTATAAAGTCCAAACTTGCATAGGTGAGTTGAAAGATCTAAAATGACTAAATCTGTTATTACCTTCTATTTAAGAACTAGTGCATTTTGGTTTAATGGACACTATTAAGTTTAATTTTGAACAACACCTCTACTGGGCCCCATGTTTACATCTTTTATAAATTGTTAGTTAGTTATTCAGCTCCTGTTTATAATATGTAATTTCCTTGTTTAATATTCAAACAGACAATAGTGGATTGTGTTATTTGTTAATATCACAAAGTGGCAATTTAAAAATAAAATATGATTTTTCAAAAATACTACACTGGTATTATTTTAAACAATACTCATTTAGTGTACACAAATGCTACATCTCCTTTCCAACAATGAAATAAAAATTGACTATATATGACAATGTATATACTTGTGTCAGACATGTAAATTATTTCGTGGATACATATAATATTTTGGACCAGAAGCAACTGGAACGGTAAATATAACCAATACATTAACTTAGAAACTAGGCATTTGGTTTTTTATTTCTGCTAAAAATTTTTATGAAGTTTCAAAACCTTAGAAAGTATGGGAACTCTGAAATACCCTAACTTTCAGTGCTTTATTTTCCACTGTTCAACAAAAAAGCCCTGTGTAAGAAAAGGACAGTAAAACAGAGAGAGATGTCTTTACTCTTACTAGAAATTTGAGTCCAGTGTACTTGACAATAATTTCTAACACTATATTTTACATTAATGACTCACTTTTCCTGGTTCTCTGTCAAAATCTACAAATTCCCTAGTCGTTAACCTGTCTTCATCTCGTTCTGACCAACTATTCGATGAAAACAATAGAGGTAAATTGGTCCCTGTTGCTACAAATGACTGAAAAAAAAATTTGAGGAATTAATTTATATCAAAACAAAATGCGTAGATGTTCATTTTCTGTGGGCAATTACCCCGATTCCTAAAAAAATCAGTTCACTTTGTAACTGAATGAAATTGGGAAAACGTCGGAAAACATGTCTCATGGCTTTGATAAACGATCCGACTTTCATGATAAAAAATTTGGACAATCATCATTTTTTCCTGTCCTCGTCATACCAGAACGATAGTACCATCAGTTTTTTTTCTGCAGTGAAATGCAAATTTTCTTCGCTTCCTAAGACGTCCAACGTTTATGTGTATACAGAGGCTGTCTCGTGTGTTTAGGATAAAATAATGTCCACCGGGAAACTGTGTTCACAGACATAATTTCATATGGAATCATGAAAGTTAGGGGACATTATGTCATTACAATAAACTGTCAATATCATATTGTCATATTAAATCTTTTTCCGTACAATATGGACTTAAAAACTTCGGCAATCCGACAATCGAGGGGTATAAGATTCTGTTTTATACCCGAGGTTTTATACATTGTGGTCTGTTCGTGACATTGCCCAGGGGACTGAAATACATTTAATATGGGAAATATCCCGAGGAACTATCCAAATTATAATGAATTGTTTATGTAGGAAGACCCTTCAGGGGTTACTCTGTAGTTCTGGCCACTTCTGGCAGTTAACGTGAAGTTTAAATTAACAGGAAGCAAACAAACAGGGCTTTCCTGATTTAACAGTAGCTGTTTTTACTTCAACAAGTTGAAATTTCCAGTTTTTTTTTCTGCCTGGTCCGTGCTTATCACCAATGAGAATTACGCGATACCATAGTCCATATCAAATCGGATATATTCAAAAAAATAACGCAGAAATTCTTCGTTACGAGAAATTTTTCCTCAGCCTTAATTTACCCATCAGGTCTCACTTGAGATCTTTGCGACTCGGATGGTTTCCCTTTAAATACTGGACAAGGACAAAATAACCAGAATCCTTAAACGTTTTCGTTTAGGCTCATGATTTGACAGAATATGTATCCCTGGAAATGACTGAAATTTAAAGTTAATGTACTTCTCTCTCAGTGCAGGGGAAGAGAAAAACAGCGATTTTAATGTCTGAAATACGTATCATGGATGTATTTTACGGGTACGTGTACAAAAAATATATATTGTGAAACGCCTATTAGGTTTAGTTTTGCAAATTGTAAACAATTTTGTTTAAACATCACTTACATTAATGTCAATTTGCACACGAATTTGTTTATAAACATTTAGTTATTTCTTAGCATACATTAATTAAGTTCGTTATATGTTAATTCTACGTGTTTTTTATAGTCTTTTATATTGTCTTCAACGCGATATGCAATATTTTATTTGGATAGCTTTTAGTTAAATAAAAAAAACAAACAAACAAACAAATAGAAAAATAGAAGATGAAAATCGCACAGAAAACTCAGATTTGACACACCTTCTGGGTTGAATTGTTCATAGGAGTGAAATATTTATAAGTTCAGATTTTTACTGCTGACCCGAGCCCTTCATAATTTGGCGAAATTTTCAAGTTTGAACACTCGTAACTTTTTTTTGTATAGTTCCTAGCACGAGAAACTGGGAATATTAATACACGTATTATTTTCATGCTTCAAAAGGTTGCCAATTCCTGTATCTGTTCCTGAAAATGGACCCTGCTCCATGCAGCGACCTATCCCTACCTACACATACGGATAATAGCCACCGGGAGTGAAAAAAAATAATGCTAAGTTTCAGATACATTGCTGTTTAATTTGAATCGTATATTACTAAATAATTCAATCCTTTGCAAGTCGACAAGCAGATATAGGATCCCGAGCTGTTGGGATGTTTTATAAACTGTCCGAGTGGCAGATCAGTACCCTTTTTTCGTTTACAGTCCATCATTTTTTTTTACAACGACTAATATTTTAGACATATGTTTACAAACTGATGCTTACTGAACCTTGCTTATATTTTTAGTACAAACTGCTGCTACAGTGTATATACAAGCCCATAAAGCCCGGAGTAAACGATTTCATGGTTAAAAATACCCGTTTAAGTTTATAGTTATGAATTGAAAAATAGAAAGCTATAGAAAAAAAATATGCCTAAACGTCAAAATAATTCTGCAGACATACTATTGCACCCTTGTCGACATTTTACCGCGTGCATGCATAAAAGGGGAGTGTCTCTTAAATGCTAGTTACCGAGAGCAAAAGAATGCTCGCTAGATTTTCTGGGGTGATCTACAAGGTTGTTGAACAATAAACGAGAAGCAGGAAATTACTAATACTCTTAACTTCCCCCATTAAAGTATACGTTCACCGAAAAACATGTATAGGTATTTATTTGCGGTCACGGTGTAAATAATAGCGCCGAAACTGGCCTTTCCATGTTCCTATTTTTGTTCCGCAAACTAACTTGGTTTTCGATTTCGCTAGTTTCGGCCTTTTACTGCCCTTATCTCACCCGTTAGATTCTATTATTCTGATCAAAACAGACCATTAAAATATGTGGGATTGACCCGTCTTACTAAGAAATGTATATGTCCAAGGACAACTGTTTTATACGTAAAAATTACTCATTTTACAACAAATGAAAAGTTCATTAAGTATATAAAAAAAGTAATCAAAACTTACTATATCCGCGTGTCCTTCTCTACATTCTGTTTGAAAACGCAGTTGTCTTTCCTCTGGAGGCCGGTCTCGAAATCCTGTATATTTTACCTGAAATATAAGACATAATCCGAATACATATTCCTTGTAAAACTTGTACGACACGGTACAATGAATGAACTTATATGAACTTCACAGGTAAGAAAGAAAACACCAAATATCCTAACCTCACACTCTCTGCTTAATTTTCTGAATAGTTCGTCGTTGTCAAACGAAGATCTTTGATCAGGGACAACTCTTGGCATAGTTCTAAAATTGTTATTTCCAACTTCGCAACACAACGTGTTCGCTACAAATGAAAGCATGCTGTCTGAGGTCACTTCATTCATTACTACATCACAACAATATTCTCGGTGTGACGAAATCCAGACGAATGATTTGATTGGTTAGCGGAAATATATTCATGAATGTTCGGGATCACGGAGATCTCCGGGGACTACCTTATATGGCGATCGTCGACTTCGGGAATTCGTTGTTTACGCTACGTAAGCGGAAATCACTTATTATGCAAATGACGTGATCAATATTTCATTATCATCTTCCATATTAGGGATAACTCATGAATAATTCATCAGGTTCTTCCTTTTATGGAATGACGTGGCCTAGATTTTCTACTACACATTACAACTTTTACTCGCGATTTCGAGTAAACAAACACAGGCCTACAATAATTATCAAGCAATTAAAAAACATAAATTTGACCTGAGCGTGATATTTTGTACCTTTTACTGTTTACTACATGCAACATCGAAAATTTCAATCGCATCAAAACAACAACAAGGAAAGGTTAATAACGTGATTTCGATACGCATGACAATACAAATATTAATCAATATTTCCTAGTTTTCAATCCAGAAAAGGAGGATAAAAGTAATTAATTTTTTATACAAAATTGTCATAAATAGGAGCGTCTAAAGAACAAAAACACACCTACAAACCTCTAATCTTATAGCGCAATTTGTTTTTTGTGTTCTGTTTTGCATAAACATTTTAAATGATTGATTAAAAATATCCGAAATTAAAGTTCAACAAAATTTTATCGAAGAATACATTCCAAGACATTTTATTCGCAATCAACAGCAGCAACAACAACCAAAAAGGGGTGTCCAAAAAAAAGAGGGCTGCATAGAAATCAAGAATTTATGTAATTTCCTATTTTCATTTTTGTTTCTCGATTTTAGCTGGGACTAATGTGCTATTTATCGGTTCTAGATTTTAGTCACAGTTTTTCTGCATTTCTGCATTGTTACCCTGCATTTAATTTAAATGTGGTCCTTTAAATATTGCTCAACCTATATAACAGTTTGGCAATTAAGCAAAGACCTTTTCATTTCTAAACTGGAACAGGTATGGCTAAATAAATTTTAAAATGACACACATAATGCTTTTTATTATTATTATTATTATTATTATTATTAATTTATGCTGAACATTTGTTTATTGAAGGTCACACTAAATTCAAGGAAAAGTGTGACAAATAAGTAGAATTAATAATCAATTTATGGGATAGGTATCATTATTTCAGTATTTGATGACTTTAATTATTTAGTTTTTGGTAATGCAGGGTCAAAACTTAAAACTTTGTGTATCCACGTAAATGAATCAAGGACCAAAAAGCCGAAAATATTTGCGTTGAGATTGTAATTTCGCAGTTCGGGGAGTGTTACTGAAGAAGGTAATGGTGCACTGTGTGCGATACACTTTGTTGTTGCTCTTTGATTTGGTCAATGATTTGAAAAAAATTGCTCTGAACATCGATTGCTCTGATATTTTCATTACGGGGCAAAAAACTGAAGCTTAGCAAATGAAAAATAAAAAAAAGTATGGATTTGTACAACGAAAATAAAGCTATCAAGTGTTACAAATAATAAACCACTTATTTCTTAAATTTTGGTGACTTAAAACACAAAATGAAGGATTCAATATAATTTGGAAAGGAGCTTTCTTTTAACCCCTCATTTTTTGTGCTCTCTTCCAAAAAATGTATAAATGAATCATTCGTTTTGCTGATAAAGCTATCAGAGAAAATTTCAGAGCTCAGTTCTCTACCAGCATTAACATGTTCAAACGTAAAGAGGATACCTGAACGGCCGAGTGGTGCATTCGATCCTACGTGAGGGGTGGCATGGGCTTTTTGATTATGTGATTATCAGGCCGGTTTTTTAGGTGATTATTTGATTACCAAAGGCTTTTTCAAATGATTATATGATTACTACGCGTGGATTTCATATATTTTTGATTATTTATGGAAAAAATTATATCATTTCCAAGGAATTTTATATGATCTTACCGGTTACTCAGCTTCTTTCTCAATAAAATCTGGAAGCCACGATATAGCTGAAAAAAAATGCTAAAATTTGCGCAGAACACCATTCAATCAATCAAAATAAGGATCATTTGCCGTTTAGACTCCGAGAGCCTTTCTCTAGGGCAAAGTCAAAATGGAATTTTATCTCCTAAAGAGGGCAAATTCCGTATACGTAGTAAGGAGATTTAAGTATAGTTGACTTACTTTCTCAAATATCCTTTAGTGTATAATCTGAGAACAAAGTTGCTCGCAACAATAAAAATAAAATTGCGCATATTAATTCTATACCAATGATCTTTTTAAATATAGTTCATCTTTTTTCCAGATATGTATTTTACAACATACCGACATTATTTCAGTTTTTAAATTTGTTCATATGAGAAATGAAATCTAGTGAGACTGAATCAGTTTGGTTTATATTTACTGAGACAATTTCTCTATCTCATGTAGATACTGACGACAGATATCAAAACATAATTGTTTTACAGCCCTTTACTGAGGCCCAATGGTTGCATGGAATTGAATCAGGAAGCTAAAAAAAAATCAGGTATTGGAAACATCGTAATAACAGGTGTTTTTAACAACAACCATAGACATAAGCAATATCATTCATAATTACATGCAGCCTTACACAAACTTTGTGGAAAGGAGGTCGTCTCTATATAGTCCGACAGTCCAATACTTTGACAACCAATACTCCGACAGCCCGTCTCCCAAACATTAAACAACGACAACTCCCCGCAGGATCAAGTAACGCATGCTGAAAATTTTCGCAACAAAAGGAAAAAAGAAAAACACTTTATAGTAAATATACGGGGTTTTTACGCATTCAGTTAGGAAGAGTGGTTATAAATACTCATATACAAGGATTATTGGCTCATCTTGAGCGCTGTATCACTGTCAAAAAAGGGTTGATCACGAAGTATGAAAGGAAGTTAGCTACATGGAATCATATGAGCAGAATTTAAGTCATAATGAGGGCAAACAATTTGGTTGGGAAGGGGCTGAATTCATACCTTGAATTAGAACTGATTTGATTTTTTTTCCGCAGTATCCTTTTATACATCAAAAAGCTGAAAAGAGAGGCACAAAATATTTTTGCTTGAGAGGAAAATCTATTTTTTCTTTGGGAATG
>JAOXYJ010000025.1:2406116-2419518 GCA_028566555.1 Lithophaga nigra
ATTTTGTCTAAGGAGTAATTAACCAATGTGGTCTTAAATTAGGAGTACAATAGTAATTAAAATACATGTTTCAGGCATTAAATTCTGATGAAAAAATTTTTGGATGAATTATTTGAAAAAAAAATCCACAATACATTTATTACAACAGTAAATTAGAATGTATAAGATTCAGATGTATAATGGATGTAGTTAGATAGATAAAACACAAGTTTGTAAGTTGTCCTAAGGTTAGTTTGATAGAAGATGTAACTGATGATTTCCATATCTGCAGGACAAGTTTCTCTTCCTGAATTGTACATCATCTTTTTGGTCAGCAATTTGTTTACTCTGTCAACTGGATAATTATCAGTGATAATGTCTTGTCTTTTGTTCACTATTACTACCTATGAGCAGTTAATGATAGCAATAATATGTATTTGGCCTAGGGGCCTTGTGTGTCGTTTTCTTGGTCGCCGTCGCTGTATATAGGCAGTGGCTTGCTGAAGATGACATGTAGGAAATGTGTGTTTGCGATCCGCCCTAATCATAAACTAATAATTACACCTACCTGTCATATCTGTTTCAGGACCATGACGACTTTGATGAATATGGTCCTCTTGTCGTCGACACCTCAGGCCATATAGAAGATGTGTCTGTACAGCAGAACAAGGAAACAGATTCTCCTATCCTGACGAGTGTAGAAAAGGATACTGCTACTGCTTGTACTAAAAATAGTCTCACGGAAATAAATTTAAACACTGCATCCTTTTTGGACGGGAGTGGATCAAACTCATCGTGGACACCACCGTTATCTTCATCAGGGCAGCTGAGTCCAAGTTCGATCAGTGCAAGTATTTCTGCTGCAAAAACCCACAGACGAGGAAAAAAGGTAAATAATTGATTTTTTGTCTTTTAAATAAGTAGGTGATGTGGTGGAATAATTATAATTAGTGTGAAATTTTTTCCTTGCCTTTCAAATTCTCATATCTTCATAGAGGGCCATATGGTTCACATCTTGTGAGTTTTGTGTTTAGTGTGTTTCTTTGCTTTGAACACTGTTTGAATTTTTCACGTCTTCTTAAAAATATTTAACTAAGTAACTGATTGATTCTTAATTAACATATTAAACCAGTAGCTACTTCCTTTGAATTTCATTTCTCCTATAAATGCAAATTAAGACACAAAAGAATCGAGATCTACACAAAAAAGTTAGGTTAAAACCATATATAACATTTTTATTTTGCAAAGTATGTGGCTAAAATTATAAAAGAAAAAATATTTAGGTAGAGTGTATTTAGAGTAGTTTTATGGTTTTAATATTTAGTGTTATTCCTAGTTTTGTTATTTTTTAGCCATATCATGGCAAGCAATATTTTTAGATGCATTTAAAGTATAGGTGAAAAATATTTTAGATGTATTTGAAATACGAATGAAAAAATGAAACTATTTTCAGAATCACATTAAAGATCAGACCAGTAATGATGAAAACCATGATGAGAATGAAAACAAGGTATTGTGAAAAGTCAATAAGACGTGCACGATCAACCTAGAAACATAAATGCATAATCGTCCTCTTATTACCCCCCTTTAGGCTATAGCACAAGCATGTTTTGCATGAATGTAACTGGTGGCGGAAACCAAATGATAAAGCACTTAATATATATTTGATTATCCATTCGTATGTACCGGTAAATATGGCTTTTTGGACATGCTTCATTAATTTTGTCATCTTTGATCGCTTATTATAACATACATCCTGCATGATTGGCAAACAAGTCATTAGATTGTGTTGTTCATTAATTGGACTGGAAAAATGTAAGTAGAATGGAACTTTTTTTTTTTAATCTTTTGTTACAAAGTTTTTGTAATGTTTTTGGAGATAACGAAAGAAAAAGCAAGTAAGAATCTAATTTGCTGAAAGATAATTGTGTAGATTTTAAAGGTTATCACTTCAAAATGTAATTCACATACATGAATCACACCGTAGATTAAAAGCTCAGAAAGCTGCGTTTAGAAAAGTGACCAACTTTATTCCAATAAATAGACTTATTTTCTGCTCTCTTGTCTGTTTATTTACAAGTTTTTGTTAGTTCTTCAGAAATTACAACATTTTGTCTTAAAAGTTTGGTTTTTTCTCTAACAAACAAAATCTAATGACAATTCTTTTTCTTCTTTTAGCATGATTATATTTTCTACACTTCTCTAACCTATCTAAATATATAATATACAGATTAATTCAAGTGTGTCTTTTAATGACAGTGGTCATTTATGACCATTTCATCTGACAGTAACCAATAAAATGTACTTTGTTATGAGGCATTTGACTGTTTACTCAATCAGCTGAAAATACTGCATATTTAAAGTACAGAATGACCTGTTGTTAGATTTACTTCTAGATAGACTTGTATGTTGGAAATTTGTCATCACTCCCAGTATTTTTTATCTGTATCATGGCTACCAGACTTAAGGGAGGAAAGCTCAAGATGACTGGTTAAACTATCTGATTAGGGTACATTAACTCCTGAAGTGTAACCCAGGACATCAGGCTAATGATTGTGATTCAGAAAATTGGATGGATTGTTTTGGGTATATCTAAACTTTGTGTCAAGTTTTAGGCAGCATCTGATTGGAGAGGAAGAACCAGGAGGGTGGTGGTGGTGACTTCAGGCTTCTTCCTGGAACTCTAAGCTATTAGAGATAATCTTAGCTTCTTATATAATTTCTTTCCTTTTCTTTTACAAGAGGAGTGAATCCAAAGTTTGACTCAATTTGAATTATATATGAAATTTTATCAGATTTGAATAATAGTTGGAGATTCAAAAAAGCTGTAGCCTCAGCCACTGGTATGGTAAGATTTTTCGGAGCAAATGTCAGAAATGAAAGGCGATAAAGGATACTCCATTCTTGTTGGCTTTTAATATTTGTGGAATAATGGATAAAATATTTAGAAAATTTGTTTTTGCTCGACATTTACCTCCAGCTTTCCAGAGGGGATGATGAGTTCAAATTTTCCCTCTTGTGCCATGGTATATGCTTAATGTTTATATGTTATTTCATGATGCCAGTATTTTTACAGACATTAGATGTGTCATTTCTTCTCATGACCAGTCATTATGTGCATGAAAATTTACATTATAGAGAAGTTATCCCTCACAATTCATCTCAGTATATATCACTTGTAACCCTGCATGAAATGTATATTTCATTATCCAATAATCCCAAGATTAGTGAGTATTAATTGGGACAAGAGATTATGATTTATAGATGAATTACAGAGATTAGTAAATTTCACAATGGCTTCTTAAGTTGCTGAGGGTATTGTTTCAGATTTAGAATTTAATCCCAGTATGTATATTTGTGTTCTGACATGTTAAAGGTAGAATAATCATCTAAATATGCCAAATCCATCTTAAAATTACATCTAAATCTTGTTTTGATTAATTTGTGAAAAATATAATAACAAGATTAAGGGAACTAAAACTGCATCTGAATTTTAGATGTTTGGACTTGTGAGTGAAAAAATGACAAACTTGAGTGCTTTGAAGTAAATCCATTCCGCAGTTAATTCCTTTTTAAACTGAATTTCCTTCTGTCGATTTTCCGGACCTTCTTCCAGTAATACATGTATTTACAGACTTGTTTGACGTCGATAATTTTGTCAGTTTCAAGTGCTGACTTTATTCTTAGCATTAATGTGCAGGCAAGTTTTCAGAGGCTAATTTTACATATTTTTGTGAGGTCTTGGGATTAAAAATCCACTTAAAGTAAATTTGGATTATGACATTTTAAATAAGTTAAATATTAAGTAAATTGGAAGTAGATTCGATATCTGTGCAGCAAGGTTTCAGTGCACCTTTGTCTGTCAAATTTTAAAAGTGTAGTCGACTCCTATCAGTCTCCCAATTCCTTTCAGATGACAAATAAATTTTGTATGTCACTGTAATGAAGCAGAAAGATATTTGACTATGGACCGTAAAAGATGGAGTACTACAAAATTTTTCATCCCACAAAGTCTTATGAAGCATAGTTGTTCTCCATGAATGATGTAACGATTGCAGATTAACGGATTATGAATCACTTCTACTTTGAAGATATTTAAATAACTTTTTGAAACGTAATGGTTATTAAGTAACACATGAAACAAATATTTTAAGATCTTGAGGTAAAAATAACAATTCCACACCTGGGCAATCAGGTTATTATAAATGATATTTAATGACTTTATCAATCCGTGATTTTAAGTAAAAAATGATACATCACAACTCATGAATTTTTCATGAAATATTCATGATGCAGCGACAAGACAAATTTTTTTGACAGTGTACCTTTTAACGGTGTATTTTTGTATCATGATTTATATCATTTGTTGTTCATTTCTGAATGTTCTTTTTGTTCCTCTCAGTATGTATCTTTTAAGACGTGATTTGTGTCTTAAGTATCATAACTTTGTTTCATTGTCTAATTTAGGTAGTTTTTCATTTTCTTTAGCTGAATTTCTAATGCTGTTGAAATGGAAGGTTGTTTCATTTTATTTACAATGAACAACAGCTGAATATGCATAAATGTAAACGGCACTGGACTACAAGTTTGGAAATTGTTCTTAAATGAATATTCTTCACTGGCTTAGTTAAATTAATTTATTTCGTTGGAAGTGTCGACAGCATCATGTTGGACATTTCTAATTGTGGGATTTTTTTTTAGGAGTGTTTGACTTTTAAGCTGATATTATTATGTGTTGAGGTATATGTATTGGATGTATATCATGCATCAACAAAATTCCTTTTCTCTTTCTTCTGATGTTTTAATTTATTATAAACTAATTCATCATACTACTTTCATTTTCTTTCAAAGTTTAAGGTTAGCCTTTACTAAGTTTTTGTGAAATCTAAGATAGTTATAAAAAAACACAGGTTTCTCTGTAGAGGATGAGAATTTTGACATTGGTCATGCTTCCTATTACATGTCTATATATTGTATGCTGGTATTGAGATGTAAAATATACATTGTAAAATATGTTGATGCATTTTGATATTATTGATAAGACACTGTATCATGCATTATAAAACATAACTGTTTCAAACTCAAACTGCTTTTTTTCTTCAGATTCTGCCAATAAATGGAGATGGAGAAGAAGCTATCTACCAGTGTCCTATCTGTCAGGAAGTAGTCTCATCATCTCATGATCTCACTGTACACATAAGAACTCATAATACCCAGACAACAACGTCTCAGTCCAATACTTGTACTATCTGTGGGAAAGTTCTTAGTTCTCAGAGCTCACTGGACAGACACATGCTAGTCCATTCTGGTATGTATAACATTTGTAAACTACAATTTTATGACTTTGATTGGTGATTTAAAATAATAGTATAACCTGAAAAATAATTTTGTAACACTGTGAAGGATTTTCAGTTTTAATGTCTTTACTGATTGATTTGGGCTAGGTTGGTGGGGTTTATTGTCAGGAAACCCTGGACAGATATCCAGGTAACAAGTGGAACCCCTGACCTTGGGTAGGTGTCTGGAAACACTGATATATGACCTTGGGTAGGTGTCTGGAAACATTGATATATGACCTTGGATAGATGTTTGGAACCCCTGACATTGGGTAGATGTGTTGTAACATTAATATATGAGCTAGGTGAGCAGGATTTACAAACACAAGTGATGTTAGGCTAGTGGCCATCAGTCATGGACCTTTACCACTCAGCTACCTAAGATCCATTTATTGTTTATTGGTATTAAGCACCTACTTGCACAATGTTTTTGCCCACACCAGTTTTACATGAATTAGGTTTCATTTCAGTATATAGTAAATCTTAGTAGAATAATTATTATTGTTTATACTACATTTTCCTGGAAACGATGTCTGTTAGGGAGGAAAAGCTAATCAGTGACAGTAAAATTACACACATTATATGACCATGAACAAAGGGAGATAAACCTAACTTCCAGCATATTAATTTACATTGACTGGACAAAGGCACATAATTCTATTTAGATAGCATGTTATGTTGATTCGCAAAAACAGTAATTCTTATATGATTCTCATATATATATAGAGACTTACAGCAAGCAAAACATCAGAATCTCAGAGCTTTCATTTAGGAGTATTTTGACTTTGTTTGTATTTTTGAGCTGGTTGTTGGTGATTGGGAAAGTTTACTATGATGTGCTTCATTCTTCAATATTCCTTTTATTTTTAAAAATGAAAGGATAATGGAACAGGTTGAAATCCTCCCTCACAAAAAAATTACAGAAGAAAAGAGATCTTACGTGCTCTATGGCTGTTCTTTATTTTATACCTTTATACTAGAAACCTTTGTAACTATTTCTATGAATAATGTATACCTTGTAAGGTTATCTTACATACTGCATTATGGAACAAACAAACTACACACACACACCTCTAATATTATTAGATAAAGTTATGATATAAGGCATCCAAGGATATAAAAAAATAAAACATTATTTTTATAATTTTAGATACTAGCTTTTATATTGGAGGGGAGAAAAGATGGCAACGGTCACAGACGAAGACCAAACAGTAAGGAATACAAAAGATTAAAGACAGAGGAAGTGATGCCATCATTAGAAAAATCAGCATCAGATAATAAATATATTTACTGAGTATAAAGTTTGGCTGTAGATATATGGAGACTGTGATAGCATCATCATATCATAAAAAAAATTACATCGTATGGTAGATATATCTACTAATAAAATATAATGCACAGTTTGGCAGCAACAAGACGTAAGCTGTGTTGCCATTATGGAAAATTCTGCATTATATGGTATGTTTACTGAAAACTTTACAGTTTGGCTTTGGAAAAAAGAATTATGTGATACTGCCAATCAAGATATCCATGTCTCATTCATTTCCTAAAACATACCATATAAACGAACATGCACGTAGGAATGTTGGAAAAAGTCGCTGTGATGTTATAAATAGTTACATGTGTAAACATGAAATATTATACAGCTTCTGTTAGGATATCTATATTTTAGTTTCCAATTGTCATGGTTCAGTGATTTTGTTTATACTGTAGGATAAATATTTCAGAGGAAATCCTCAGTGTTCATTTATACTAGAATGACTGTTATTTTGTAAACTGTCAAAACCAGTATGAATCAAAACCAGAGTGGCTACCATTAGATGTCAAACTCTCACCAGAGACCACTCCAGATATGTTTACATTTAAGATTAAGTACTGAAGTTTCATAAAAGGTAGTCTTTCATTGTTTTTCCTATTTTGTATACCTTCCTATATAGCCACTTTGTAGAATAATGGGACATGAATAGGAAGCTAGTCATTAATTGCCACGGATACTGTAAACTCATCAAAAAAACATGCTCTTAATGGCTTAAATAACATATTCACATGAATTACATTTAGTCAAACATGTTTATATACGTGAAAATTCCTCATTTATTTCATATAATCCCACATTTTAAAAAAGTATTCCTCTAAAGTCTTTACGTATTGGATTTTCATAAAATTTTCACCCTAAACCTAGAATTTAAAGCAGTTTTTTGTCATATTATTAAGGTTTTATTGCACTCAGTGTTTCACAAATTGTGATGTAATTACTAATCAAAAAGTATTTTGTATAGAATTAGACAGTGGAATGTTCCATCTAAAATCAGAATTGTGGTTCTTTTGCAACAGATATGATAGACATAAATTCCAAAGTCATGAAAAGAAACTGTTATAAATAGTTGTCTTAAATGTGAAAATTTTAATGAAATTTGGATAAAAGATGATATCAGGAGAATTTTGAGAAAAATATGGTTCATATGAAATATATAGGTAAATTTTCAATGCAGAAACACTTTTTGATTGTAGATTGTACTATAAATCTGATACTGTATTAAATCATGTACATTTCAAATATGATTGATATCATACATCTTAAAGAAAGTTATCATAAGATGTGTTTGGTAATCTTTATCCTTCAGTAAGAGAACACGTATATAAAGTTTTTATGTACAGAAGATGAAATCATAGATTGATAGAATATGGAAGTATATCTTAAATCTTCAGGGTTTACTAACTTGAGCATTTGTTGAGAGTATGCCAGATACTAGGTGTCTCATCATAATTAATGTTTTTTTGCATTGTACAGTGTATATACGTTATAGAAACGGTTGGATTTATAGGACTTCCGTTAATAACAGCAGAACAGCCGTCTATTATTTTTTCTGTAACTTACATGTAGTGCCATAGATTTTTTCCTTTTCAGTCCAGGAATATTTTCCCCATATAATATTTACATATTGTATAATCATCAAAAAAGCTACATTCTGAAAGAAGTTAATAATAGTTTTAAGTTTTTGTAAGAATACAGTCAGCTGTCATCAGATTTTATTGCAAAATGAAATTTACTGGATTTTGTAAAAATTACCGGCTACATCCAGTGATATTTGTAGTATTCTGAGGATTTTAAATGTCATTTACCTGTCCAAAATAACATATAGAAAGCAGCCATTCAGGAATTGTTCTATTTGCAAGACATTTTCTCCTTGACTGGCAAATGTTTGTTTCATTTTATATGTAAAGGGAGAGAAAAAAACTTAGGCTTA
The DNA here is from genome assembly GCA_028566555.1 of Lithophaga nigra. Classification (NCBI taxonomy): domain Eukaryota; kingdom Metazoa; phylum Mollusca; class Bivalvia; order Mytilida; family Mytilidae; genus Lithophaga; species Lithophaga nigra. The sequence goes on from JAOXYJ010000025.1 coordinate 2,414,680, forward strand.
CTTTTAAATGGACACAACTTCCAAGATTTTAATCAAGATGTCACAATTTTGGTAGATAATTTCTACTGTCATTTGTGTCTTTAAATAAGTAAATAAACATCATAATCAACCAAAGATTTTGGGATCCCTGGTAGAAAGGCATGTAACAAAATTCCAGTCTAAATTCTCTTTTAATACACTTGGATTATGATATTTCTTCATAAAACTGGAATTAGAGAAAGGATATATATTTGACAATTGGGCAACAACTTCTTTATTTTTGCATTCCGAACTGCCACACAAGCATAGTATGTTGATTAAAACCAATTGATCAGGCTATCATGATTTGATCAAGTCACATTCTGTCATAAACACTCATTTGTACTGATATTTGCAGGTATTTAAGAATGTTTTCTATAAATCACAAAGCTAAACATTTTCAGAAATGTGTGACAGTTATTTCCACAATTCAAACAATGCCCTGAAATTACTGTTTTGTGCATACTTGGGCTATTTGTGAAGGCTGCAAATGTTGAATTCACTACTACTAATGGAATTTCAAGAATTGTAATTTTTATGGGTAGATATAGGAGCAATGGTCCATACACATTTACTTTTTCATTATTCAAATTTTCAAAATATTTCAAAAATTCAAAAGATAAAACAGTATTATTTCTTAATTTAATGAAATAATACTGCTTTATCTTTTGAATTTTTGTAAAGATAAACAATGATGCCTATGTCTTTCATTAATGCACAAAACAATGTTTTATTCCAAATGTTCTTCATAGGTTTCATATAAATATTTGTCATCCTTTAGTTCCTATGTATCTTTTGTTTATTTTGTATATTGTTACATTCCTTCAGACAGGTGTTAAATTATGTCAAAAACTATTGTATATAATATGCAATAAAATGTGACACCAAAGTTTGTTAAGCAGTAACAAACAAATTACTGTGGTCACACTTAGATATGTGGGGTTAACTTCATGTATTCAGCTCTGAACTATTTCATGAAGTGTACTTTTTATATAACATGGACAAAATATATAATAATTTGTTATATATAATATGTACTGATGTATAATACCCAGTTTTATACCCTTCATACAATGAAGTTTGGGGAGATATAATGGTTTCATATCGCAAATCTGTATGTCTATTGACATTTCCTATGTTGTGTGATAACTTAAGTCTGTCGTTTTCTAGTAATATTCTTATTCTTCAGTTCCAGTTAACTAAGAGGGGGATTTCTTCTTTTTGATCATTTTTCTCATGTGAAACCAGAATTATTGACATTGAAAGGTTCAGGAACTCATTAAAAACTCCAGCAGTTGTAGTTCTCATTGTCAGTTTCTAAGATTTATAAAAAATGTACTATTTCATCTGGTTTTAGTGTGTTATACTCTAGATGATTAATGTACATAAATGATTACACACATTATTTATGTCTGATCACAGTTGTATTGATGAAGTTTGTAATTGTATGTTATCAGTGTCATGATGTAATATTTATTGTTGTGATATAAGGCATGTATCATACAGAATACACACACTAATTGGTCTTCAACACAACTTTTCATTGTGTATCTATTTGATCTCAAACATTTCTATCTATAAAATGGTAAGACAAAGTTGTCCCCTATTGTCTTTAGTATTGCTGATGTATATACCACAAACAGACAAAGTTGTCCCCTATTGTGTTAAAAGGCAGTGTGTGTATTGCTGATGTATATACCACAAACAGAAAAAGTTGTCCCCTATTGTGTTAAAAGGCTGTGGGTATGACTGACGTATGTACCACAATAAGAAATGTGAGGCAGCCATTACTATTTTGTTACTTGGTTTAACAGATCTACCGTTCATATTGATTACAATTTTGAAAAAAAAGATGTTCAGTAATTGCCTTCTTTATTCTTTGTTCTCCCACCGAGTGAAATATATAAACTTCCATAACAAATAAATAAAATATGTACATTTCTGGATTTGTCTCTGATCTTTTGTCAATGTGTCAGAACACATTATTGGTGAATGGAATATTTCATCTTAAGTTGACGGACTCTTAATCGACTTCCGGTTATTGAATGGAAATCACCCAGACATACAGTTGGAATATACAATTCTAGACTGATAAAGGGCACAATGGCAGAATAGGATCCAAATTATTTTGTCCTATTACCTCATAGGCTTTATTAATAGTAAATAAAAAATAAGTCTGGGCAGAATTTTTTATTAAGTTTCATTGACAGTATTCATCTTTTGCATTTAATTCAGTGTCAACTACTGGAATTGTTTTGCATTTTTGGAAATGTATTGTTTTGAACGGTAACAGGATCAACTATTCTACTTTCTAGTGAGGTCAAACCATAAAATTCAGCCATTTTACTCAGTGTCCAGACGCCAGGTTTCTTTCAAATTGCACAGAATTCTTGTGGAAATTCAAAATATGATCCTTACCCTTTTTTGCAAATAACACAAATTGAACCTAATCTACCCAACAATTGTTTCAGCAGGGTATAATTTAGAGGAGATGTAAGTTTTCTGAAAAGTACTACATGTACATTCATGGTTACTGACCCTGAAGCAATGACTAGGTATCAATTCCTGGGGGCATGCCATGGATTACATATGTAGTATTAAAATAAACATGAAGAAGTAATTCCATATATATAATGTCTTTTTATGTTTGTTCTATCATTAATTATACATGTTTATACAAGGGAAGTGTTGTCTGGAGTTTATATTTCTGTTTTGTCTTTACATGTATATCTATCAATAATTACTTGAAGGTTTTTCGACAGAATTTGCACTAGATCTGATGAAATTTTCGATTAAAAATTTTTTTTCACCACCCATCCAACAGTTCACATCTAAAAATCCATAAACCAAGTAATAAAAAATTATGGCCTAATACAGGAAAATATTTATATTCTGTTATATGTTCACATCCAGGTAGGATTCTTTTAGAAGTCATTTGTCTATGTCCCTTGATTATATTTCTATGGATTAATCCTTCAGTTTTCTTACTGTTTCCTACTATATCTAGTAAAAATATTTTATGTCATTCAACCAACAGACAAGCTTTGATCATTCCAGTTAATGATCTATTTTATTGGATAGTAAGACAGGTCTTAGTCACCATATTATCAGAAGTTATAAATGGACAAATGAAACAGATGATTGTAGTATTTAACATATTTTATTATATATTGATTGTATGATTGAGAGCTTGTGTGTTTTGTATGTTTATGTTATATGAGTGTGTATGCTGTATCATCTGTCTTTTCAGCTCACATGGCAGCTGATAGCCATAGGAGTTACTGCTGTTACTTTACATCCATTATCTGTCATTTTCTTGAGCACATTTTAGTCGAACGAAGATGCTCATGTTGCATTTATTTCATATTTTGCATTTTTTGAATAGATTTATAGATAGTTTGCCACTTAAGTTATTGACTGGATTTAGTCAATCTTTTCAGTCCTTCCATCTTGTTCAGAGAACACATTAAAGATGGAAACTTCCAGAAAAAGGGTATAGAAATGTGTTGTCAGCACAACAGGTGAAACTTTTCATTGTTTTTAAGTACAACAGTTAATTGTTTTGTCTTGTATGGTTTTTGGGGTGAAATTCATTAGTTTTGTTAGACAGTTATCCATAGAATGGGAGATTTTGCTGATTTCATTTGAATATTCATAGCGTAGTTTACAGAATCTCTGTAGTGATTTGCTTAAATTTCAGGTACTTAACTTAGGTCATGCTCTTTTGACATTTATGTTTTACAGCTGAAAAAAAATTATAGTTACATGTTAAGTTAATTGTGGAAATTAGAAAAGAGAATGCAAAACAAAAATCAAGATTGACATGTTATAAGGTCCCATCATGCTATGGTTACAGCATTTTTCTGAATATGTAGTAAGAGTTATCTTTCCTGTATTAATTTTCTCAGTTTTGTAGAGGTGAATGTGTAATGTTAACTATAAGGTTATTGTAGCTTGATATGTTGAACTGAGGGTGAATTGTTATGAATGATTTTTTCAAATAAATTGGTTTATATAATTTTCAGTAGTGTGATATATATTTCAATCCAGAGAATGCAGAAACATGTTTTGTTTCTCTGAATTGTTGGAGGAACTAATACACTTTAGTATGTCATGTTTCTAACCAAATCTGATCCCTGCATTTAATATTAAGTAAGCAACATAGCACAGCACACTAAACTATTATAAAAACAATTAAAACACAAGTCAACAAGTCATATATGTCAACATGGGAAAAAATTGCTTACAGCCTAGAACAGATCAGTGAATGTAACTCCACAGCCAGATATGCAAAACTTAGAACAAGGTTCACAAATTTCAAAAGCCCTATATTGTAAACTGTACACCATGGATTTGGATGACCAGTAAGATGTAAACATAGTAAAATTCCGAGTTTCACCAGTGTTGTAGCGAATACTCTATACCTGATATACCTCTACCTTTCTGTACATTACATTTGCCATCAATGATATTAGGAACAATAACAGTGCTCTGGAACAATAAGATATTCCCACTACTTTACATCTGATATACTTTACAAAAGTGTAGTTATGCATGGCGCCAGTCTTCACGAAAAGTACAATATCTCTGCTGCTATACCTCGTATACACTATAAAATAAAAGCGGGAATGTCACCAATATTTTGAAAAATATACTGATCTACACATGATACACGTCATGAAATTATATTGGTTGTTAACACCAGTGTTGATTCTCTTATCACTCTACACCAGGGATGGGGTCGATTACTTTAAAATGTAATCGAATAAATTAAAATTACAATATCATTTTAAAGTAATAGAATACAATACAATTACAACA
>JAOXYJ010000025.1:2419618-2435418 GCA_028566555.1 Lithophaga nigra
ACAAATAAAAGACCTGCAACAAAAAATGAACGAGGAGTTCCACTGACGAGGTTTGCTAACGGACAGACGGACGGACATACGGACGGGCCCATTACAATATCCCCGAACTTTCTTCAGAAAGTGCGGGGATAAATATTTACCATTGAAATATTCTGAAATTAACACAATCAAATTTAAAACAGAAATAAGACTAAGTAAGGTATTAATCTTGTTTTTATCCTGTAAAATATATCTGAAATAAAACCAGAAATAGATGAATGGGAACATAAAATCCATTATTTGTAGATACGCAAATAGACACTGAATTATTGAATGGGAGGCAAGTCCTCCATGAATGAGATTTCTTATTATTCTCATAGAAGTTATTCCCCTTAGACTGTCTAACTAAAGTTAAAAAAATCAACTAACTGTGACAGTTGTCAGCGTAATTGTTTGTGATTACGTGTGGTGTTTGCAAAATCATGCATATTTTATGCAAGTGGAAACTAAATTTATTCTGATGAAACAGTCTGGATTTCAAGTTAATGGTGCGGTTTATATCATAGATGTATACATCTATGTTTATATTAATCACGATACAGTTATTAATGTGTAGTTAAGTAATTGTAAAATCCATCTTTTAACCAATACACTTATATGAAAAGAATTTTGTTCAAACAGTTGATAACTACAATTACATTATGCCCTCTAAAAAAAAGAATTCATGATAAGAAATCAAAGTTTGGTTTTGCCAAGAACAGGTAACTCTTTCCAGCACAAGTGGTTCAAAGTAACAGAGGTTACTCCCCTTTATATGTGAGTTTCATTCGCAGGTAATGATTAAAACAAAAACCATACATATATGACAAACGAAAATCCATGCTATCTAAATATTGTTTAAAGAAAAATTGCTGGAAATACGAAAGATATCTAACTCTAATTCTCTGCTCCGTCTCTGATAAGGCAGGGACGTATATACGAACATATATTTTACACCCAGGATAAGGGTTATGTTTGGTAAAAATGAGAGATGTCGGAATTCATCCCTTCATCCATCGAAGAGTTTATGCATTTACATTTCATCGTTTCGGTACCAATTTGATTGGATGTTTGAATAGGTAAAGGAACAAGATAATTCCCCTGTGACTGAAAGAAATGTACTTGTTTCCTGTGAATAAAAAATCGTTTTATGACATCTACTTGTAGTGTCCTGGTCTACTATATTAGGTAATCACAATCTGGAAGTATTATATTATTTATACTCATAATATTACTACATCCCTAGGGAAATATTTCCGGGATATAGCGAGTTGTATTGAAGAAAACATTTCCTCCTACGGGTATATTTTGTTGGAAAAAAAACAAGATAACTATTCATAAATTATTTGTTTAAATATTATTTAACTGAAATACGGAAGGACATTTTTTGCACCAAAGAGGAAGTCGGTAAAACCAAAACTAAGCCATGGCAATTTTGAAATCAGCAAGTCACTTAAATGATTTTATTGAAAATATCTGAAAGAAATGTGGGTCATATAATATCACGATACGCTTACATTGTATATCAATAAAGAGATTATCCTTGTCTCAACATGTTGTATATTCAAATGAGTATATCATAATATAATTTTCTGTGGATTAACGCCATGCACGTATTCAGTTTTCAGAGGTATTTTCGTTTAAATAAATGGCTTTTGTCAAAAAAGCGCGGTAAATGGGTGTGTGTTATATATTTCTAAAAATAGAATAGTAGATAGGAAAACAGACATGCCTTTTAAATAGTTAATACACTAGCCGTGGGAACAGAATGAACTCAGAGATGCGTTTTTTCAAGTTGTGTCATACCTTAAATCTGCCTTAAAATCTTTAAAAAGAAAACAGTTGAGGTCATTAAAAATTTCGATAAACAATAATATTCCAAAATATAATCAAGTACATTGTCTAAAACAAATGAAAATTGTCAAGAAATTAATATTTCAAATTATGAATTTTATTTGAAATTTCTATGCAGTAACTGTCGTAATTCAAACGCAATACTTGTTAAAAGACGAGAGAAAAGATTATTCAGTATTTAACTTTATTAAGCAGTCATTCCTGGAATTATGTTACTAAAACGGAATCGAAACCAAAAAAAAATTAAATTAACACGCCTTCAGTTTCAGTTTGATTGTCAATTAAATAATGATAGATCAATAATAATGACTGAAAGTATTGGGATTTTGTAACCCTTTTATTAAATATGTTTGGAATTTTGTACATTGTGTGAATTCCTTCCCTGCTATGTTTTGTTTACGTTACTCATTCACCTTACCACGCTGTAGTGTTTACGTTTCGAGGCGGATTGTAAGCAATCGCCATTTGATTGGCTGTAACGATATTACAAAAGCGGGAGACATTTTGATTGGACAATCTGTCCATTCGTAAGAAAATAGCGGCAAGCTATTACTTTGGCACCCGGCCAACCGTGGCACAAATATATACAGACAATATCAGTACAACATAATGTAGTTCGATGTCTGCATTCGTTTTGCATTCTCTTGAATTTGCAAAAATTACTTTTCAGTACCTCGAATCGATTTTCTTATTATTATACACAAAATATATCAATTTTAACAAATTTTGTACACACTGTACATTTTCAAAACAAAACATTTGGCGTTCGGCCAAGTGGGCTGTGCCTAAGGCGGACGAATCGTGTCCTGATTATAGCACATTGATATCCTCGATACTTCATCGTTAATACTATATACACACTAGTTTGAATCTCATAACATTTGTAGAGTCGAACGTGTTAACAGGGATGTCAGTTTGAGATTTGTCTTATTGTTTAATACTGTGGATGTTAAGCAGTGAAAATTCACTTCACATCATGTTGGGCAGAAAGTTGTTTAACAGTAATAACACAGGAGAAAAAAAGGAACAAGGTGAGTTTTCTTGTCAAACAAGTCGCGGGAAAAATATGTTATTTATGTTGCCACGTTTGAAACACACTTTATATTTAGTACAGATCTGTTTGATGGTATATTAAATAACTTTTTTGTTTTTTCTTTTTTACAGTCAAAGGAAAGGATGAGTTGAACAAGACATACCATGTAGGACCACAACTTGGTAGTGGAGGATTTGGAACAGTTTATTCTGGATCAAGGAAAAGTGATGGTCTCCCAGTAAGTTTACTTGAAATGTTTTCCCGCGAAATCGACAGTATTTTTTCTGTTGTTAAACTATGAAGGTATTTTTCAGAATTTTGGGATAAATGTTGAAAAGTATTTGGTACATATTCTTAAACAATAAAGAGATAATCATTAATTTAATTGGAAAAAACTTTATTTTTAACTAAATATTTTTACCATGTAATATGTACTTATATAACTTGAGATTTTGAATATTTCAGTAAATCAGTTGATATTTTATTTTTCAGGTTGCTGTTAAGTTGATCAACAAGAATAAAGTGACAGAATGGGGACAATACAATGGTCAACCTGTACCAATGGAAATTATTTTACTAAAGAAAGTAGCTCATATACCAGGATGTATAAAAATGTTGGACTGGTATGAAGTTAAAAACCAATGTGTTCATAGTTTTATAATTGTGATGGAACGACCAGAACATGTTCAGGATTTATTTGACTATATTACTGAAAAAGGTGCTTTAAATGAAGAAACCAGCAAAGTGTTCTTTAGACAAATTGTGGAAAACCTTATACTTATTCACAGAGCAGGTGTTGTTCATAGGGACATTAAAGATGAAAATATTCTAGTGGACTTGAAAACTGGTGAACTGAAAATCATAGACTTTGGATCTGGTACTTTGCTCAAAGACACTGTTTACGTCACTTTTGATGGTGAGCATTATATTTGTGATAATCACTAAATTCGTAATATTTTGAATTGCCTTTGTTTAATCTACACCACTGATCCCCCAATATGGGAGATGGCAAGAATGCAGAACAGCGACATAGTTTTAACCTTGGCTGGCAAAACATATCAGTTTCGCAGTAGCAGCTACAGAAAATAAATAATTACACATGTGTCTCTAGATAACTTGGCAGTGAATCATTTATTTGGTAGAGAAAATGTATATACATAACAGTTTCATGTTTTGATATACAGTGGTTATATGCTAGTAATTTAGCAGTACTATAGGGTATTTGTGATTGGTTGCTATCAACTTAAATTTTTTAAATGCTTTCATAACTGCTCAAGTCACCTCTGACGTCAAATATCTAGGCCATTTTAAGTATGGCTATACCAACTCCTTGCATACCTGTGTGCATTTGAGCATGTCAAAACATTTACCTGAGTTATTGAAATCAATAGGTCTTATGAGAAAATTGATGACTAACTATGAAATAACTGTATAATTAGCGAATAGCTGGAATACTAATGAAATTAAGGGCATTAATATTTTAAAAACAAAGTCAACTGTGAACAGATTGGTAACCATATGTTCCTTCATGTAAGACACTCAGGTGTGCCATGTCAAGATATTTAAATGTAAGGGATGAGCTGAGAAACTAGTAATTCATGAACTTCACACTTGGCTTCTTCTGTGACAGTAGGAATGTTAGGTGTTGATTGATATGTCTTTTTCACTCTTGATATGTCAGATGTAAAAAGTTTTAAGATTACTTGAAAACTTGTACCTATACTGTAATTAAAAAATGTGCTTTTTTGTATATTAGAAATTAAAAACTGTCTTAATTTGTTTTCCAGGTACAAGAGTGTATAGTCCTCCTGAATGGATCAAACACCATCGATACCATGGACGTTCAGCAACAGTGTGGTCATTAGGGATTTTATTATTTGACTTAGTTTGTGGGGATATTCCATTTGAACAAGATGAACAAATTATGAAAGCTGAAGTTACATTCAGAGGAAGGTTGTCACATGATGTTAAAGACTTGATTAAAAAGTGTTTGTCAATTCGTCCATCAGACAGACCATCTTTTGAAGACATCTTAAATCACTCTTGGCTAGCAACGCCACAATTGCCAGTTGAAAAACTTAGTTTACATGGAAATAACAATTCTTGTCAACACGGAAATTCAGTAGACACTGTTTCAATGAGCAGCCAAGAAAGCGTGTGACAAAACGAAAGAATAGATTTAGTCAATAACTTTCTGTGCAACGGAGAAATGCAATAAACTTACTCATTCCAATGCTCAGGGATAAATTAAACATTTTATGCCAAACTTTGGCATTGTTTTATGTGATATTCAAAGAGAACATGCTCATTTAACTTATTTAATTTATACAGTATAATGGATATCTTAAAGTTCACAGAACTTTAGAATCACTGCCATTTCAATGCATGTAAAACAAGTGAACACATTGAAGTGTGAAAACTTAATTTTTTTATTAACTGGTGCTAAAATTTACGACATGGTGAAAAATACCACTGAAATATGTGAAAAGTAGATATACAACAGAGAAACATTGGTTTCTTGACAATGTAAACTGAATTAATATTTCACTGATTGTAGAGTCAACTTCGGGTCATTCACGGACTCTTTCGTAGTGGCACATAATACTAACATTTCAAATATTTATTAAGGTTTTATAATCTTGATCTGCATTTAAAAATTGTATGCAAACAATTTATACCCAAGTCTACCTGCCAGAAAATGTTCTCTTTATTTCATTTTATGGGTTTAAAATCATTTCATTTTGTAAATATGAATTCATGTATTTATTGGCAGATATGCCATGTGTATGTATCAAATGCCAGGAGGAGAGAAAGATGATGGATAATTGTGCGAATGAGTCAAGAACAGTTTTAGAAAACTGTTCAGAGAGAAAGTGGTAAAGAGAGAGAGAGCTGTTTTTGTGTGTGTTGCTTATAAGCAGCTTAGAAAGGTGTGATTAATTTATTTGGGAGAAATCCCTGTTTGTTTGTCATGTAAATAACTTATTTTTATAAAGAAAAAAGAAAAATGGAAGGATCCTAAAGAATTCAAAATAAAATATGAAAATAATACATTTTCGTCTATTATTTATGTGGTAAACCTGATTTAAGATGCTGATGCAAGAAGGTTGGGGAAAAATTCTGCTACATGAATATAGATCACAACAGATACACCTAGTCAGAAACTAATTGGTGCTGCATGCATACAGAAATGGAGAACGGTTAAAATGTCATAAAATTATGGACGTAATGTAGCACACACACACACGTATGACTAAAGTCAATGATCAAAGTACATGTATTGAGAACAGCTTTTGGTTGTTGTTCATCACCTTGCTGTCAAATCGGTGATTGTTATTAGAGAAACCCATACCCAGTCATAGTTTAATTCTAACACGCACCTTTCTCACGGTTTCACTGGACGTGGTATGAAGTGATATACAACAGAAGGTTGTAATACTTTTAACACATAGGAGTTCCATATAGCTGAGGTATCTCCATCTTCAGAATCAGAGGTAGTTGTATGTAAATCTTGTGTTCAAAATGAATTTTAGACCTGGTTTAAATTGGTTTCTTGGTGACAGGTTTGCTCAGAAAATGAAAGAAGGAAAAATATTTACTAGATATTGTCACGGACTAACTCAATAGTAATGTATCTATGAACAGAGGGAAAAATAAAAGCACGATTTACAAGGAAAATTTAAAAACCAGCTAGTTAAATATCCGTTTTATTGAATTCTACAACAAAAAATAATGTCAACTCATAAAAAGACCCAAAATTTAAGAAAAAATAAGAGTATTCAAATCCCAGTTACTATTAGGCCAAATAAGTCCTCTCTCTCTCGCGTTAAAAAGACCAACACAAAGAAAAAGAAATCAACCTACATCTGTACATGTAAATAACAAACAACTACAATCTGCATTCTACTGTCACCTGTTCTAGATATGAAATTACATAAAAATGCAAAATCTTAATAAATGAAAACGCCATTTCTATACCATTCAGAAGTTGATCAGTATTACAACACAGACCAAAGACAAGTTTAGATTTGGGGCCTGGGTGGCCCAGTGGTTAAGGTCGCTGACTCATAACCACAAGCCTAACACCGCTGTCGCGGGTTCGAGCCCCGCTCTCCCCGCTTCATGTGTTAAGGTCACAAGGCCGGGGGTTTCACCGGATCAGCTTGTTAGCTGTCCGGACTTTCCTCCCCCAGTAAGTCTGGTAGTCGCGAGATAGCTGAAAAATTGCTGAAAGTGGCGATAAACCTCCAACAACCAACCAACCAAGTCGATGACCATCTAGAGCTGTCCGATCATAACAGCAGAACATGATGCTAACCCCCAGTAACCATTTTGGTACATGTAGCATGGTCAAAATTTGGATCATCTGAATCTTTTTGTTACCTATATTAAAAGTGGAAATCCAGTGGCAGATCCAGGATTTTCGAAAAGGGGGCCCGACGGAAAACTTTGCCTGGTAGGGGCCCCAACAGTCAAAAATCTGAAAAATGTACCAAAAAAACTTCAGTTCACGCTGAAAAGGGGGTCCGCCCCCTCTAAATCCGCCTATGAAATAGAGTGCCCTTCGATTCTCTGCTGATGTTGCGACCTTATTATCACGCTTCCTAGAATTCACTGTAGTAACTCTTCCCGACTCAACAGTCTGAATACAAACAATGAAAGGTTGTTTGTTTTCTTATTTTTATTCAACCAGCGTGACATTCAAGTCACATTGACATCCATGTGTTCAGCTCTTTGATCGTAAAAGATGACATACATGTACACAAGTCCGACATTTTTTGTTGTTAATATTTTTTCTAAACATTGTAAAATGACTAGCAAAAGACAGCGAATCAGGGCTTAAAAAAGAAAAGAGTAAATTGGAGAGCGAGCTATCTACGTAGTTCTATTTCTGTCCAGGATAACTTACAGTCAGAGTATGAGTAAAAAGTATTCACTGATGAGTTCTACTCATTTTCAGTATTACAATTTTTAAAAAGATACTTAAATCAGATTCGTCATGGGTATATTTAACGGACATGTTATTTACCCTACATAATTTGCTTTATGCTTTGTGTTTGTTTTCAATTTGTTTATTTTAAAAGGCATAATACGTTTGGAAAAATTTCAATATTTTGAAATATGAGCAACATTTTTTTGGAACGTACCCGGAAAATAAAATGTCTAAGAACCTTATGATGATTACGAAATAGGGTATTTTATGACACACCGTTGGCAAATTAACAATGGATTCATCAGAAAACATACTGAAGATTATTCAAGAAGTTCTTTAATTAGCACACCAATGTACGCATTTCGTTGATCAATAAGAAACAACACCCTGTGTGATTCGTTCAGAATCGCTATGACGAAATAACAATACATGATGTAACGCAAAAGCTAAATCTGTATCGATTTCCGATATTTTCTTAATGAATACAATAAACAACAACAATATCTAAACAGATTTAAACCTTTGACATTCAAGTAGTTACACAGTACAGATCAGAACTACAGAAAAATCGAATAACAAATCTGAACACCCCCCTTTTTAGGCAGTAAATAGTTGGCAGACTTCCAGCACTTTACTACGTCTTGTAGTATTGATCATTCAGTACAACCGTGATACGGTCTCGTTGAATAAAAGGTCATCTGATCAATGAAGTAACGAGATCGAAAATTTCTCTGTTGCATAACAGAGATAGCAAACAGTAATACCCAGAGGCAGTCGACTCGATCTTCACTTTAAATATATATTAGATCTATAATGTAAGGAGGGGGACGCCATTCCTGCGTGAATGAATTACTGAACATTTAAGAGAAATTTTCTTTTTCGTTTCGTACCCTTTTTTCGAATTTGCCGAAACATTCACTAGTAAGATGCATTTTCCGCAGATAAGTTCAAACTGGAAGCTATTTTCGGATATATCCGCTCCAAATATGGTAACGAATTACCGTTTCGTATTAAGATTCTAATTTAGGGTGTTAAGTCAATTTATCTATGCTGGCTATTGATAAAAGTGACACCGAAGTTTTGTCCAAAATTCAAAAGATTGTACTAAATATGGTTGATCTGCCATAATATAATGCCACCGGGATTTCACGCACTAAATGGTCGTAAAACCGGCTTATGTCATTATAATTAGAATTTGTCGGCTGTCCCCTGCCATGAGTGTACTTTAAAATCCCCATTGTACTTAATTATAACAACGTGATTAAAATCTTTTACTTATAAAATTCTTTACCATAGTTCTGGTATATAACCTTCACTCAATCCAGACAGGTCATCGAGCGCGCATTTTCTTTTTTTCCCTCGTCAATTTTTTGATAGCCGCATATTTATTTCCTATTCCAGAACTTCCTTGTTTCCCAAAATGTCAGGTTGTCTACTGATTTCACCCCCCTTCTCTTTTTTAGACTTATAGTTTAACCCGGTTCGAGTTAAATGGGTACTAAACAACGACATTTACGTCGTATCTAGTATATGTATTGGAGATATGGAATCAATTGTATACACAATCAGAAAGTAAATGTAAATATAACCCAAATTCTGGTAAATATGATAAATAAAGATTATTGATTAATTAATGGTTTTCGGATTTAGAAAATTGCGACAACATCGCATGTGAATACAAGTTGAGTACACAGAAAAATAAGGTAGGGGAGGTGCAAGACAACTTATCAAGGCCTGTATTATGGCCTATCTTAAGTTAGGGGTATTAAGGACAACACAACTACTATCTAGGTCACGAAATGGTCAGTCTTATCTCGTTCGTGATTATATATTTACGTATATAGCATGCGAAGAGTTTCTTACGTACAGTACTATATGTAACTATCAGCTGAAGGAAATCTCTCTCAAATTAAAAAAATCTTCTTAAATTCTTCAGATGGTTTACAATAGGATCCGTATCTGTGATATGTGCAGGGATCACAACAGATAAATGAAGAATTGTCTTTAATGCGTCTTTAAATAAAATAACCAAACGTAACATTTTTCATGTTTCAGACAGTTTCACAGAATATTTGTCTTTAAACATGTCTCGTAATAGCCTATTTGTAGCAGAATAACACTACAGACGCCTACTTTGCTCCCGAAATAAAACACTTGGTAATTACTTTTAAGGGTGGGACTCAGAAATTCAATGGTAGTGCTAGAAATTCAAGACTTGTGGTGCTGGAAATTCGAAGCTGTTGTGAATTCCGACTTGTTTGAAGGAAGAAAACATTTCATGTATGATCATACACAAACAGGCGATATTTCCAGTATTTTGAATATTTTACCGGAATGGTATTATATTGGATAAATATTGTTAAAGCATCAATTTGTAAAACCAAATTTAAGTTGAGCCCTAGCTGTAGTAAAATGTCCGGCTTTTGGGAATATTTTTTATCTCTTTTTAGTATTTTAAACAATTTTGATGTCCGATGTGTTATTTTGTGTTTGGAAAACATGAAATCCACATGCTGTGATTAAATTGTCACCTTCTGTAAACATGGTCTGGCATTCAATATTAAAGTTTTGTCTCAATTCAAGGCTGTACCCACCCATTCACATCTCCTTAATAGCTTCGACCACATATGCAGGTTTTATAATGTGCAGTATTATCTCTGCAGGTTTTTTTTTAAACGTTTTCAACGATATGTCCGTTTTGCCCCTGAAGCATAAAGTTCATGAATGATACAAAAGACACAGTATACCAGATTGCCCTTGAACCAGTTTCCGGACTGAAGATCACTCAGGTCGCTGAACATATCCACTGAACATTATGTGAAAGAGAAAATGTTAAGGATGAAAAGACATTTATAAGTTTAAATTTATGAGGCCCAGATACCTGCAAACCACACGACTGTCTCAGGAATAATAGTTTTCTACATTTTTTATTTTCAAAGAACACATTAAACATTTTTTTTCACTCAGACTTGCATGTTTTCTTGATATACAGTTGTGTTGGGTGCTGGGAAGAAACCCATAAAACCATCATTTTCTTACTAGTTGAATGAATTAGTATATTTTATTTGCTCAAAATTAGCAAAAATACAAGTTAGCCTTCATTCAGAGTATATATGTAACGAAAAATATGTTACGGCATGAAATAAGTTCCAGTGGAACACAGGAAATAGGTTCCAAAAGGAACCTACTTTCTGAGATATAAGTTCCGGAACATATTTTCTATGAAATAAGTTCCTGACAGAATAAATTTCATAATAATATTTGTTCCAGCGGAACCTGTTTCACAGGAACTTATTTTGGCTGGCATATATATGTAGTAAATGCTTGTAACGTTCTAAACAAAATAATAGTAAGCCATATTATTCTCGGCAAACTTAACGACCTCTTCTGAAAACGAAAATGGTGGGTATTCTAGTTTCAAGCATGCTTCTAGGACAAGCTGATGAACTGCATGGTTGAGACAATCTGTATAATCCTAATTAGTTTGAAACTTCTGAAATATGTAGGACACAAAGTGTTTGACAGACATTAATAAATTACATGTACATTTAACAGAGACAGCTGTCGATTCTTTATTTTATAGCACACCCGTCCAAACATCTGATTTTTTACACACAATTTAGATCTATGTGCAGATCGACAGGGTTCGCTGTATCAAACTTGCACTTTTTACCGCCGAATATATTCCGGTCTTTGTCTGTTAAAGCCACTTTATACTAATGGTAATTTTCTGCTCTATAAACTGAATAAGGGAGCAGACGATTTCGCATCGCGCCAGTTTGTGCTCGACGCTTGACCTTAATCTCTTCATTCAAACTTTAAGTAACAAATTGTTCACTTAAGAATGAATTCATTCATACTTCTGAAGTATGCTGAACCATAAAAGAATACATCGTTAGATACTTATCAAGATTACACCCCGTGATAACGTGAAAATAGGACGATGCTTTATTGTATAAAACAAGATAGCGTGATTCCCCTACTATCCCTAAAAAGCTGTGTTTACAGAGATGAAACGAAATTGCTTGTTCACTTGTTACTATCAGAAACTGAAAAGTACAAGCAGTTTCTTTCATGATAGTGAAAAATTTGAGTGAACTCGTTTCACCTTTGTACAAAAAAAAGAAAGAAATACATTGGTGATTTAGTTAAAAATGTCGTACATTGATTTTAACATCACTTTCTTTCTGGGGTTGACAGTGGGGGCTTGGAAGATTTTGTAAATAAGTAGAGTTTGATCCAGATTTTCATGAAAATAAATAATTGGATCTTCGTACTGAAGAACAAAAATTATTGGTCTCAATTTCCCTCCATTCGCACTCAGATCATAGCTTTTAAGTAAATAAATAATTTTTCCGCGGCTTCGTCGAAAAAAATAATTTAACGGCGAAACAGTTGAAATTAAATAATTTGATCCATAAAAGTCTTCAAAGCCCCCCTCCCCCCTCGAAAATCAAATGGTCGCCCCCTTAGTTCAGTTATATGTTGACGAGTCGATAGCCGAGTCAAACAGATAATCAATGCATCTATTCCACTGATTCACAGTCACATAAAATTTCTCGCTGTATAACTATAATTCCGTAGTATAAATGACAATACTTGTCATATCAAACACACCCCATCAATTTTAATTTTCAAGCATAAAATTAATTATATTGTATAGCTGTTATAGCGTTTCTCTTTTCTGTTCTAGTCGTTTTTATTAAGCTCGGTGTTTTGGTTTTGCTGACAATGTTGGTTGGTTGGTTGTTGGGGGTTTATCGTCACTTTCAGCAATTTTTCTATCTATCGCGTGACTACCAGACTTACTGGAGGAGGAAAGCCCGAACAGGTAACCAGCTGACTCGGTGACATTGGGCAGGTGTCTGGTGACCTTAGCACATGAATCGGGGCGAGCGGGGCTCGAACCCGCGACATCGGACAATAACAATGATTATAACGCTGCGGGTCCAAGAAGAAAAAAAAGAAGACGGTCTAAAATAGCAAAAAGAACAGACATTGTGGCAACAAATGAAGTCTTGAAGGAAATTCGTCATGAGACGTTATATATAGAAGTAAATAGTTTAGTCACCATTCACAGAGACTGTTCAAGTATGCTTGTCACCTTTGCCTGTAAATATTAATATATTTCCTCCTGGAACTTTAAGTAAGGGTGAATTTCATCAGATATTTATACCAAAACTAAGGAAAGGTCAATTATTTTTGCGTTCAAGGATTTCTTCTTTCTGTTTATGAAAAGTTTCCAAGTATATCTAAATTAAAACCAATCGTGACTCAAGCCTTAATTCTAATTTTGGGGGAGCCGTCGACATGCAGGTTTCTTATTTATTGGGTGCAAGTTTCCTACAAAAAAAAAACAAACAAAAACAAAAACGTTTAGAGGCTCTCCTGTTGCCCCTTTCAGGGTGATAGAATGCAATTCCATACAGATTCATGACAGAACTGGTCTCATCAATCTGCAAGATACACAGTTGTGATTTGATATCGCATATACCATCAAATTCTTGACATTTTTTCACGCGAGGATTTCGTCGGATTACATCTTATAAAAGATATTAACCTTTCAGGTCATTGTCTTTTAATTATTATCATTTTTACAAGATTCGACGTAAATTAAAGTCGGTTCAGTAATTTAATATATTTGAATAACGAAGTGTTAAACTGATATATAATGATAGCAAATGAATGAACACATGTATATTTACTATTCATAACGCATTTTTTATTGAATTGTTAAATATATCTGATAACCTAGAGGGCTGACGACCGAGGGAAGATTCACATAGAACGGGGGATAATGTTACCCCGGGTGTCGATTTAAATTACAATTTCTAATAGGAAGGCCGTCTTGTTTGACCTACTGTAATTGCCGGATTTAAGATCTCTATTGATAAAAAACACAATTCGCGTACAATTTACGTTGTTAAGATATGGTGTGTAAAGACAGATGACAATCTTCTCCATTAACTATATAAATAGACAAATAAATTACGATTACAAAAAAAAAAGAATACACATACGTTAAAAAAGCGCGGCAAGCTAGCTGTGATTTCGAATAGTACTGGGAGTAATATATCATACGTCCCTGAATAGCGTAAAGAACAGTTTGTCCTTTACGCATAACTCCAATATAAAGGCATAAAGGTTGTTATTTTCGTTATTTTTGTTCCGACTGAAATAAATAGTTACAGTTGCAAGGAAAATTCGAACAATTTGCCACGGCATTTTTATTACGCTATGTAGATTTTTAACGAACATCCGATATAATGCATATTGGTATATTACATGCATAATTTATTATCTGAAATCTATACACATCAACGTACTTTCTTTTCATTGTTTACGTTGGAAACGTAAGATCAGCATCCATCATGTACAATCTGATTAAAACCTGGTTTTAAATTGAGCAGTGCAGTGCTACAGTTCGCAGTTGACCCATATATGAAAATTATGACGCAATATCGACTTTAAATACGGCTAAAGTATGTCAAGCAGATTAGTTTTAAACTGTATGTAAGGAATTCGTGAGAAAATCGTCCGGGCCATTTTTGCAAAAAAGAAAACTGTCAGTGAATATCTTTATAAAACTTAATATTTCATTTTTTTTTTTTTTAATTTTGCACTTTAAAAATGTGTATGCCTTTTCAAGAGTTGGTAACATTATAAATGTATGCATAAAAAAGAGAGTTTAACTATTCCATGCCATTTAAAGATATTTTTCTGCTATGGATACACCACAAATGCATTATTTCGAATATAGGTAACTTTCCGGAAAACCAGAAGAATTTTTTAAGTAATGTAATATGTTTATACGACGTCAACATAATGAATAAAATATATCATTAATTCATTTTTCTTAACCGTTTCAACTGTTTTTCAGCCCAGAAAAGGCATTTATCCCATTTTAATGGGAACATTGTGACCAAATAAGTCCTTCCTTGCTGAGCTTTTTACTCAGATAAACTGCATGTCAAATTGTTTCATATTGTACCGAATACGCATTACAAGGTTACGAGAGACTTTACACTGAATTTAAGAATTTGTGAGGACTTTCCATTGACCCGTCAATTTCAAAATGGTCCTTTGTTTTTTAAATTACTTTGTTGCAAATAAACAGATCACAATAACATCAAAGAAAGGATAAATAACTACGGCTGTCATAGGAAAGACAATAAAAGACAGATTTTGTCAGCTTGTGTCGTAAAAGAGTCGTTGATTGATCACTTAAAGTAGGTCAGTGTAACTATTTAGGACATATTATGTTAAATAATTGCCCCATTGACCGGTAGCTAGAAATTTACAACAAGTTGCGAAGCGTAAATTTCACCTTAACAGGTAGTGTATGTACATCGGGTGGACATTGAGAAAGTAACTGACACTGTAAAGTTGACGGGATTTTGGTTGTTTCTACATGTACATGTATGCTGCAGGACTGTCTAAAAATAGCAAATTGACGTCCGACAATTTCATACGGATTTAGACCTAATATTATAAGTTGAAGTTAATCTGCCCTAATACATATTTCCTTCTTCATAGAGTGGTAAATATAAAACAACAGAATCTAGCCAAGCAAAAGAAATAAAAAAGTAATGATACAGACAAGATTTATCATTAAAATCGTGTCTTCAACTCCATCAGTTACTAGAACGTTATTATTTCTGTTTAATTGGAAAATGTTAATTTTCCGAAATTTTCGAGCTCAAAGTATGTTCGTCACTAGTATAATATAGTGAACATTAAGCGCAGCTCACATGCCCGCTACGATTCTGCCGGATAGTCAAAACAATTTATATTATTAATTGGATATATTTCAAATTATTCCATTGGATGAAACATAATCACATGATCCCCTGTATTGTGTGAGGTAGCACAAAAACAGCATATCAAAAAGTAGATTGCATGATGCATATCGCACGTTACTAAAAATACTCCCACATGCACTTTCCAATACTTATTACAAGG
>JAOXYJ010000025.1:2444120-2456150 GCA_028566555.1 Lithophaga nigra
GAGATCAGCTTATCTTACACCTCTGTGGGGGGCTGTCTCGCCTCAATCGGCAGTGCGTGAAAAAAAATAATAAAAATGTCAATTCCTGTTTCTTTGCTTTTTCACCTGCTAAATAATCAAATACTGTTACCTTACCCGTCAATCGTTATCATCAACACTCATATAATTATATTTGCTTAATTAAACACTTCTATTATTACTCTTTCACGCTTGTAACAGAAATTTCTTTTCAGGTTTGTTTACAATATATAGGATGACGTCACAGTGGGATTATAAAAATGCTTCTGATATATATGACATTTCTGAGTTTCAGTGGCAAAACATTTTTTCAATATGCATTGACCGAGTTGGGGAAAAAAATGAATCTTCCAAAAAGAAGGCAAAGAGGTTGGTTTCAAACTCTTGTGCAAAGATAGTTGATGTCCACCCCTCGACTAAGGATAGACAAAAAATATCTTATTTCCATGGATTTGAGACCAACCTATCAAGTCTTCTTACCGCGGTTAGATACTATATATCTTACTCCTCTCGAGGGAACCTCGGGGTATAGAAATCGGACCTAGATTCCCAGGCTTTCGAGGTAAAACCCTCCTTAATGGACAGTCCGTAGTTGTGCGGGATAATTTATAAACAGCCATCCCGAGGGACCACAGGGTATGGAAATAGTACTTAACTTCTCCAGCTTGAGGGATAGAAACCGTCCTTAACGGACTGTCGGTGGTTGTGCGGTATGACAAGTACGGAATTCGTGTTTGGATAGTGTTACGCTTTCTGCAAGATGAAGAACCCTTGCAATGTTGTAATACAAAATTATTTCATCCCTATTACCTGTAGCAATCAACACTTTGATCAACAGCTCCATCCGACGCCCTGGTTTTGTGTTTGATTGATTATAAACTTATTCTCGTCATTAATAAAGCTGCAATACCAATCACTTGATGTTAAACAAAAATGAATTAATGAATCAATCTTACTTTTTCGATACCATTGGTAAACATGGTGCCAACAAATATTTTGAATCCAACCAGTAAGAAGTATGAATTATATGAGCTCAACGCACTGACATCTATATATGAATATGTTTTTAACATTTTTCGATACCAATGGCAAACTATTAACTATTCTCAGAAAGTAATGCTCTAATCTTTATGAAACTTCATGGGAATAATCTGTGGTATGTGCACTCAGTATTTGAAAAATTCAAAATAACTGCCGTTGGCATGAAAACCAAAGAAATGTTATTTTTGAAAACATCTCAATTCCCAGAGAATAATGATCCAATCTTTATGAAACTTAATGAAAATATTCTTTGGTATGTCAAGAAGTGTATTAAAAAGTTCAAAATGTCTAGTGTTGCCATGCAAACGAAGCAAAACAAAAAACATGTGATTTTTTTAGAACTCCTGAGGTTTCAGGAAATAATGATCCAATCTTTTTTAAACTTCGTTGAAATGTTCTTTGATATATCAAGATGTGCATACAAAATTGAACAATTCAAAATGCCTGCTGTTGCCATGGAAACCGAACCAAAACGGGATTGCTGAAAACCTCCGATTCTCACTTTATAACCAATAGGTCTTTATGAAACTTAATGGGAATATGTCCAGATGTGCATTCTGAGTTTGAAAAAATGCAAAATGGCCGGCGTTGCAATAGACGAATTGCACATTAGTGCATTTTCGCGGAAAATTTTTACGTCACAATTCAAATTTCTTAACGTCACAATGTTCCGTGACGCAATTTACACCGAATGACCCCGGGTCATTCGGTGTAATTCATTCATAAAAAGAAATGTGAAATCCGTCTATGGAAACCGAAAACGTGTATTCTTGAAAATGCCTCAATTTTCTGAAAATTATGAATCGATCTTTATGAAACTTGATGGGACATTTTGAATATATGCAAATGTGCATTTGAAAAATTCAACATGGCTGCCGTTTCCATAGAAATTGATCCGAAAACATGGAATTTTTCGAAATTCTGCAGACAATAAAGCTCCAATCTTTATGAAACTTCATAGAAATATTCTTTCATTCAAGAAGATACGCATTCACTATTTGAAAAATTAAAAAATGGCTACCGTTGCCATGGAAACTGAAAACAAGTGATTGTTGAAGATGCTTCAGTGTTTCTAGGAGTTTTGTTTTTTAGATTTTTTCGTAAGCCATTTGTTACAATTTCTAATATTTTAAGTTTACGTTTTCTTTAAATGTTAAATTGATATTAAATCTATAACACAATTTTATATATGTTTTTGAACCTTTCACAGTTGCAAGGAAAATGTGCTTTATGAGTCAAAAATACAAATATCACTTCAGGAAAAAAAGAAATCAACAAGGAATTTGGTAACAATGTACAATCGACATATCAAATAAATTATTTTTTTTTTGTAATTTCGCAGGACATGTGGCACCAACTTCAATCCTGGTAAAGAGATATGGGATAGTACACCAGATGAATTAAGTAATGCTATGATCATCAAATTTAACAGTAAAAAGTATAGTAGTGAAGCAGCTAAAACAGGATTTCTATTGAAAGTAAAATCCATTGGAACAGGTTGGTACTACCAAAGTTTGTTTTTATGTTTTATCGAAGCATGAAAAATGACTTTACCAAACATTGACAACTATTGACAGTAACCATAAATACACATTGGTTTCATTCACTACAGATGCATGACAAATTACAATATTATAATTTTTTAATCAAAAGTTGACGTCTTCATAAATATCATTTTTCTGCTTTTTGGCAAAAAAAAAAGCTGCTTGACTTTATATTACTTCATAAATGTTGCATTAAATCCTGAAGAAATTCTTATACCTTTCATGGATTCTGATTATTCTTTTCACTTTCACTATTTGTATTTACGTTTTTAGCTCACCTGGCCGAAAGGGCTATGTGAGCTATTTCCATCACTTGGCGTCTAATGTCCGTAAACTTTTAAAAAATTTTCTCCCCTGAAACTACCGGGCCAAATGGAACCAAACTTTATATTTTCTTTAGGGTATCTAGTCTGAAAATTGTATCTTGGGTTTTGATCCATCGACAAATATGACTGCTGTTACTATAAATAGTACATAAGGGTCAGAGTATGTTTTTGTATTATATCTTGAAAATTATAACAGATACAGGAAAAACCTTTACCTCAGAACGATCAGCAACCAAGTTCTACCATTCTTTCTATTGGTTTGAAATCATCAATCAACTCCTTGTAGGATTTATTGCCCTTAAATGACGATTTTTACCCATTTTTGTGTTTCTGGCTATATGTTATCTTGAAACTATAACAGATAAAGAGAAAGTGTAGACAGCAAATATGATCAGCAAGACAAGATATAAAATAAGTAGCCTGACCGAAATCGTCAATCGACTTCTTATAAGAGTCCTTAAATGACAATTTTTACCCCTTTTCTGCGTTCTTGGCTATTATCTTGAAAACTATAACAGATAGAGAGAAATTCTACAAAAATGATCAGCAAGACAAGATCTACAAAATTAGTCAACATAGCAGAAATTGTCAATCGACTCCTAATAGGAGTTATTGCCCTTAAATGACGATTTTTACCATTTTTAAAAATTTTTGCCTATTATCTTGAAACTATAATGGATAGAGAGAAACTGTCACAGCAAAAATGATCAAGAAAAGATCTACAAACAAGTCCACATGACGGAAATATTCGATCGACTCCTTATAGGAGTTATTGCCTTTAAATTACTTTTTATCCAATTTTTTGCGTTTTCGGCTATTATCTTGAAAACTATAATAGATAGAGAGAAACCGAATCTAGCAAAAATGCAGATCTAAAAAATTAATCAACAGTACAGAAATCGTCAATCGACTCCTTATAGGAGTTATTGCCCTTAAATGACGATTTTTACCAATTTTTTTGGCTATTATGTTGAAAACTGTAATAGATTAAGAGAAACGGTAAACAGCAAATATGATCAGCAAGACAAAATCTATAAATAAGTCCGATAAACCGAAACAACCAATCAAATCCTTATCGAACTTATTGCCCTTCAATGACGATTTTTACCTGTTGTTTGAGTTTTTGTTTTAAAAATGTTCTCTAAAACCGCTAAGTGGATCTTGATCAAACCTGATCACAATCATACTTTTTGTGTGAAAGATGGCTGCCACTGTTGCTAAAGGTTTTAATGTTGCAAATTTTTGCCAGGTAAGCGATTCAGGCTCCTGGGACCCTGTAGCTTGTTTATGTATTTTTTTGTGGGGGAGTCATTATTTGCGTTGTAGAGATGTGGTTGATGCTTTTATAATGTTTTGTAGCGTTCTGTGAAATTTGAACACTTACAAGATTAATCTTTTCTAAAATTTACATTTTAAACTCAGTAGGGGGTAGATCGGAACCTTGAAAGATCTATTATGTAATTAATATCTTTTTAATCTAAAACCCGTTCTGGTTGAGGTTTGTCAATCATCATAGCAAATAGCTTTTTACACTTAAGTTTCCTAATCACAGAAGGTATATATCAACCTCTACAAATTTAATTGTTATACTTAAATATCTTACCTTCAACAGAACATGATACCGTGCATGAATCAGCATTTTTTATTGGGCCAAATTAGAATCAACATGACGCAAACTTTACATGCACGGTAGCATCCAATAAAATGACTGTCAATACGTCATTTTCGAGATGGTTTCTTTACCGAAAAAAACTCCGTTATGATATTTCCTTATCACATGACTAGTACTAAATTTAGGGCATACTGGATCCCTGTTCCATAAGCGACCAACGTAACTTTCGTGGAGTTATATCTGGGTACATTATTCCATCTCTGTAGGTACCTACATGTACTCGCCCACTTGTGATAATTTTAACGCTTTGGTTCATTTATTCCTAATTGACTGCTTGAAATAAATAAGAGTAATAAATTTCGTCGGTTTGCTCATCCAACAACTGGAGTTTACAAGCCTAGAAAATGTTGTCTAATTCCAAAACTTTGACGGAAGTTTATCGATCCGTACCTATCTCGGAAACGACGTATTCAAGTGACAGTAATTTTTTTTTGTTTCTCGATGACTTTTGAAAAAAAACTATTAAAATACTGTGAATGATTCAACATGGCTTACAGTATAACTGTTTTGCTATATATATTTTTTTGAAATTGCAAATGACACCTACAATCATTTATAACATTATCTGTAATGTAAATGACTGTTATTAGCTGTTGCAAAATACGATCGCTTGATCTAACTACTTACCTGTCTTTTGGACAACTATCGAGAACTGTCACAAACATATTCGAAATAATTACATATACTGTCATTTTCTGCCCGGACGCTAACAGTCAGTACTGAATTATGTTTGAAATGATTGAAATGAATTCCGTGACATACTTTGTGAGTCGTTGATAGGTGTTACAGTTTTGGAAAATGCCTATGACAGTACTGCATTATCGTTCTCAGCGCAGATAATTGTAAAGAAAAACAGGCGTATTTTCAGTGCAGAATTTAGAGAAAAATCCCCACGGAAGACAATAAAAGTACGGATTAAATGGATTGTTAGAGACATCTTTTTCTATTATAATATTAGGCTGTGTCAGTAATCCATGCGTATATGGAAAATGTGACAGTGCTGAAGGAACCAGCAGCTACAAATGCACATGTAACCCTGGAATATCCGGAACAAACTGTGATGTTTTCTCGGGTAATTATTTATTTATTGTTCTGCAGTTTGATTACAATATTGTTAAGTTGTGCACACGTTATGTCACAGTTTTAGAATATGTTAGGTTGCTGAGATTAACGTTTACCAGTCACACATTTACATCATGAGACGTTTCTTTTTGATACTTACAACAGACACTTTAAGATAGTTAAATATCATATCGAATTGTAATATGTAAGTAGAGTACAATATTTCCACCACGATGAAAGGATTTGACAGTTTGTTACTGACATATTATTTACAGAATCACATTAAAGTATTTGACAGTTTATTACTGACATATTATTTACAGAATCACATTAAAGTATTTGACAGTTTATCACTGACATATTATTTACAGAATCACATTAAAGTATTTGACAGTTTATTACTGACATATTATTTACAGAATCGCATTACAGTATTTGACAGTTTATTACTGACATATTATTTACAGATCACATTACAGTGTATTTTTATGGGTTGAATTTCCACTTCACTATATTGTCATATAATGCTGTACTGTTGAAATATTCTTTGGAATATAACTCAAACTCGTTATTGTAATACCATATATACTCTACTATTTTGTAAGTGAAACTATGAAAACTGCATTACAAGATAATCTAGATGACAGTAAAAAAGTTAATTATTATATTACTACATGTATATGTCACAGATTATAATTCACACTTTTATTACAACACTACATTAATAAAAAAGGTTATCTTTATTCCAAACAGCTAAATGAATTCTAATTCTCAGTTTTCTAATCTTCTCCTTGGAAGCAAAGTAACTGCAGATCCTACAAAGTCAATTTTGAAACAGATGGGCAAAGTAAACTGATGTTTTACCACAAATGGCTGCTGTTTCTGTTTTTAGAGAGAATATTTCATATCTGCATTCGGGTTGTCAATTGTGACAAATTTAAGGTATATTATTTGGTAATTGGACCAGAAAGACAGCATGGAAACACGCTAATATTAAAAATGTGTATTCGTTTCAGCTCAGGCAACTGTTGTTTGTTCGTTTGAATTTGGGGAGAAGTGCATCTTCAAAAATACGAAAAATGATCAGTTTGATTGGAGTCAGCAATCTGTGAGTACTCCCTTAATTTTGACATGCAGACGGCATGTAAATCTATTCCATTTAATGTAATAGCTATATACACTTCAGAATGTCCCCAATTTGCATTAAAACGTAGATCGCAGCACATTTTGCATACAACTGCTTTAACTTGGCGGTTATGCTGTTAGCATTGTTGTTCTATTATCGTTTTTTATTTTGGAGAATTTAACTCTTTTCTACTATACACGTACATTTTGCATGCGGTTGTGTTATCGTCGATATTTGCAGAGAAAAATGTTTGTATCCTTGTTACTCTTCTTTTACAATTTTAGTATTCTGTTTCTAAAATCAAATTACAGTTTAACCCATTAATTGTTGGCCTAGCGGCTATCGTCTTAATAAAACAGCAAAAAGGCTGTTAAGTAAGATTATGATCTACCATTGAAGTGAAGATTATTATGTACTATATTATTTGCGCTGTATTGTAGAAGCGCATGGTACCAGGTATGATGTCCTACAACTTTTTTCAAGCAAATAAGGTTAAAAAGGGCCAAAACTAAACAAAAGGAACGAAATTAAAGTGAATAGTATCGATTGTTGAAATAGCAATTAAAAGTATACAATATAAAAAGAAGGGCCTGTTGTTATTTCATACTTTAAAAAAGTAGAAGATACGATCGTTCATCCGTCTATATTCAAAAAACTGCGAGAAAGCACAACTTGATATCCCGCAGTAAGGAATCTGAAACATTGGTTTAACATAGCAAAACGTCAGGCCAGCGTTTCGCTTTTGTTGGTCCAATCCATCTGGAATTCTTCGTTTTGGCATTAATTTCTGCTCTACAACCTTTTCGATGTTGTTTTGTTTTTCCATATTTGTAGGCTCGAGCACAACTGATGAGACATTGTTTGTCGAAATGCGCATATTGCGCACTAAAATTGGTATCATAGATTATTGATTGGTAGGATATCATCTCATATAACACAGAACTAAAATAGATACTAGGAGGTTTCTCTATGTAAGATATATGTCTTATACAGTCCAGTAATTATGGTTATTTCAGAGTTACGCTTCTAGAAATAGAATTTTACACAATTTGAACACATACAGTTGTATACGCAAATACAATATCATAACAAATATAATATGTTAGTAGGTGACAATATGTCGAATGATATCTGCGCTTTTGAATAATTTTTAAATTTAAGAAATGCGGGTCTGTGATCGTGTTACATAATTCAACATAGAATTAAAACGGAATATGTGAATACATATTACTAACAACCAATGGTAAGAAACCTGTGACAAATAACTGTAGGATGATTCTTGTTCCAAGTTTAGTGTATCCAGTTCGGGGTCAAAAATGTTTCTCACTATGAAAGAAATAAGCTTAACAAGCAGCGATCTTATAGAAATAAGCTATTCATGGCTGATCATTGAAGTTTCCTTGTCATTTTTCTGTGTATTTCCTAGTTCAAATATATATTGTGAATTAGTAAGTAAAGTAAAATAAACATTTTTAAACATTCCCACATAATCAATCAGTTAATGGACGTTAGTAATTCAACATCTGTGTGAATGTAATAAGCACTATAAAATAATTGTTTTCAAAGATGGATGGTAATTAATATTTTATTAATCAGAATTTATATTATTCTTATAAATAACGAAAGTTCTGTTCAAAAATTTCTATATCAGAAAAAGGTAATCTTCACGTGAATACTACTGTATGACATAGATAAACACAGGACGCCAGTGAAATATTTCTGACAAAACTGTTTGTACGTTTTAATGATTAGCTAGGTAATTACGAGTAAACAGTACAGTCAGGATGTTTGATTTTCAGAAAAATACCAAATCGCACTATACTGGGCCTAGCAGAGCTAAGGAAGGATTTCAGTACGTTTATATTGAGACGTCCCACCCAAGACAGGAAGGTGATAAAGCAGAAATGGTAAACTCAATTGAATTACCCAGTAAGTATACATCATTTCATTAGACATCATTTATCAGAAGGTTATTAATGGTAGTTTTATTTTTTGAAAGAGATAGTCTAACTTAAATCATGTTGACCAATGGTCAGAAAACATTTACATTAATAAGGTACAAAAATAATGTTTCTGTATAGTTTTTCGTTATGTTTTTGTTTTCATGCTTAGATTAACAAGTGTTTACGCGTAATAGCTCTGGCTCCGATCTTAAGAATAAAAAGGAAACACTTAAAAAAAAAGAAAATGAAAGGTGTGAAAATTCCGTTTTTACAATATTTGTATATAAATATTAGTCAAGGGTCGTCAACAATCAAATATGTGTTTGATCATCATGTAACAGTCATTCTACAGCAACTAAAATACAGATTATAACAGTAGCTGTAATACTGAAGATTCCGTAATTGCTGTCGCGTTGGTACAAATTTAGTTATATGCATTCAAAATTTTATGTATCTGTATTTCATCTCAACTTGTATGTTTGCTTGTTTAAAAAACATTGTTGTCATAGATCTATCTGTGTTCTAAAAATACATATACCAGAAAGACTTTTTCTGTATGTGAACTTTAATTTAATCCTTTCAGCGTCTTTTAAACTTTATGAGGTTAATCCCATTTGAAAGAAGTTTTTAGTCTTGCGGTCAAAATTCAAAATCCATATGTAAGCTATCTTGATTCGAAAATAAACTGTATTTTTAACTTATACTGTAAAAATAAAAAATGGTCTATTACACTGATTTCTGGACTATTTCATCGCAAAATCAATAAAATAAAAATTCAATAAGATTTAGAGCAGGTGTGTCACAAATTCTCAAGTTGGCCTTTGCGGATAAAAAATAAAAAAAATCAAGGTTACTGTGGAAGAAAATCGATTTATCTTTGTAACAATTTAAAAGCTGCCGATGACATTGACTTGAACAATAGGCTTCATTCAATATACCTTTGAAGCGTTGTTCCTTTAAATGCACTCCAGTTCAATAATTTTCAAATGAAGGTTTTTGAATTGTAAAGTCCATGGTTCAAATGGTCATCAGGCTTTAGGGATAGGCTTAAAAAGGTTTTGCAGTATTGAAAAAATGAAACTAATGGAATAATACCTTCACTCTTTAACACCGGATGAACAAAGCTGTATCTGTTGAGCTCAATTTAAAGAGGTTGCATTTTATTTTATCACTGGTACATTGATGGAATTTAATATTGGTATTTTCATACCCGTTTATTAAGACAAATAAGGGACAAGAACCTTTAGTGATTTAAGGTATAGCTGAGTTGCAAATATACACACATTATATTCTCGGAGCTGAAATGCAGCATTTTTGTATTGATGTTATTAACACTTGTAAAAATATCATTTTCCTATAGGAATGTATTGTAAACCTTATCCCTAGTTGAGTCCTTTAAAATTTTTCCCGAAAACCCAATGCAAAAAAGATTTAATGCAAGCCTACATGCATAGTACCACCATCATATAAAAATTGTAGTATATACAACTTAGGTTTCAAAGTAAACTTTGATACAATTTTGTATTTGATACAAGAAAATATTTGTTGCAAAATCAAGTCCCGTAACTCTGGAAAGGATAAAATCAGAATCGGAAGGTAAGCTGCATCGTCAATCCAAACCATATGTAAAAATTTCAAAAGTATTGGTGAAGGCAAATTTGAGTTATCGTACGACGTGTTTACGGATGGACGGACAACTTACATCGTTATACGACGTCAAATACGGGCATTTAAAAATTCATTCCTCAGTATATGCTCTGCTTACATTTTTCCCACTTTGTTTCAGGACAGAAAGAACTATTTTACTGATTATAAAAATTAAATCAATTATTCTTGGAAATGCAAGACACTTATTGATTATGGAGTCAGAGCATTAAAGTGTCCGTTGCTGTAATTTGATCAGTTCTTTGGCTTCAAGTAAACGATAAACATGATAAAGTCCTTTCGGATAGAGAAAGAAACTACACTGCAATAGTTTTCGGTTTCTGAGCTCAATTTTGATGATTTTAACAGAAACTCGAGAATCTGAATAAAATTTTCTGGTCTGCAGATGAGCGGTCTTCTATTATACATTTCGAAATCGCACAGTCAGTCTTAGTTTAGTATAACCTCTATAACAAGAGGTCTATCAAACAGTGAGAAACATGAAAGACAATATTTCATTAAATTGTTCGCGACATAATGTGTTACAACTTTTTTCATCATTTTGCAGGTGTTTCTCGCTGTTTGTCATTCTGGTACCACATGAAAGGATATGGTATAGGAACATTAAATATCTACACAGAAGGCAAAAATGTGAAGAAGTCTGTGATATTTACAAAAACTGGAGAGCAAGGAAATGACTGGATAAAAGCACAAGTAGACATCCCTGCTATGAATAATTTGAAGGTGAGAACTTCAGAACAAGACAATTACTGCAAAAGCAATGTCCGTGATATGCCAGTCATTTAATTCAGAAAGTAGAAATTTCAGTTACAAGAAAAGTTTAAAAGTTTCTGAATAAATTTGGTTGTGTTTATTAGTTTCGATTTTTGCCGTTTATCGTAACTTTCAGCAATTTTCAGCTATATGGTGACCATCAGATTTATTCGAAGAGGACAACCCGGACAGCTGACCAGCGGACCCGTAAAATCCCCGACCTTGGGTGGAGGTATGAGTCCGAGTCCTTTTTCCTTTAAAGACTCAGTCTTGGAGCTCATTTGTGAGGCACTGTATTGCTCAGTGTACACAGGTACGAGTTACCCCTTTTCGACAATATTCAACGACTTGAAGAATCTTTGATAAATAAAATTGCCGTGTAGCACTTGTTATTTCTGGTAACTAAACTTCTGGTGGTACAAGAAACAGTGCATGCTGTACCCTACTCACACTCCCATCAGAAAACTTTGCATTATTTTCACCATTCTATATTTTTAGTTCACCTGGCTGAAAGCCATGTGAGCTATTGCCATCAGTAGGCGTCCGTCGTCGTTAACATTTTACATTTTGATCTTCTCCTCTGAAACCATTGGGCTAATTCCAACCAAACATTGCATGACTGATGAATGATGTATGGAAGGTTCTTCAGAAACTGTATGATTTTGAATGTCCAACACATTGAACATAAATAAGCAGACAACTGTTCACAGTGTAGGTTTCCTCTGAACATACACTAAATATACATGGACATTAAAAAATGGGCCTGTTTGCCAGGTGAGCGATATAGGTATTATTATCTTATAGAAACCTATCTGGGACATATCATTTCAATTCATGCTTTTTAAAACTGGTTAAAACAGCTATCACAACTATCGTAGTT